>OY992879.1:45966323-46021323 GCA_963921405.1 Cepaea hortensis
AATGCTTCGCGCCTGCTCCACATTCGCATCTCACTTTCAGCATCCGTAAAATATGTATGCCAAGGTCAACTGTTCGAGAATCAAAGAGATGAAAATCACTCGGGGCTAAGTCAGGACTGCGGGGATTTTGTTTCCATTGTCGTAGGCTCCACGGTCGGCCCAGCCTAAACTTAGTACTAGAAATTGTGGTGATTAACAAAAGTGACTTTTTTCATATCCTATATAAGGACATTGCAGTCAACACCAGAATTTTTCAGCTGCTGTTGATGTCTTGGCAAGTTTTACTTTCAGTAGTTTGCCATTGTTTCTGAACGACCGGTTAACATACCTCTCCGTAAGAAATCAACGCGACGCGATCCTCTGCCGAATCTCGCGCAGCTGTGTTTCGTACGTGGGTATACGGGATTACGAACAGCGTCCTTAACGCCTTCGCCAGGGAGACCAGCAATAAAAGTGACTAGTGTTATAATAATGAAAACATCCACCGAGTGTCGACTGGTCTCAACACACGGGATGAGCGCTAATGCATCTCATGTCGTGATGGTGGACCCGCTTGTTTTCACTAACCCAGGACTGACGTGGCTGGTGATTAAGACGCAAATTGTAGCAACTGTATGATTTTCTGTAACATCTTCAAGGAGTCGGGTATGGTTATGGCGTGTATAGCATAATATTCTCCTGCGCTAGCTAATGCATAGGAGGCATCTGTCAACTCCATAATAAGGTATCAAGTAGGTGTCTGGAAGGCGCAGCTGTCTTCCGATTTCCTCCCTCCATCCTTTGCACTGTGTACACCCACGCTGACCCTGAGCCGAGCCTCGCGGACCCATCAGTGTAGTTGAGAATCACAAAATACTGCCAGTATAACATTCTCTGCTGACAAGAAAACCTTGCATATAATTTCCTCAACGTGAATAATGATCTTTCCATTCCACTGACACAGCCGGTGAGGCAGGATTTTGGCTATGCAGCGATGATCCATACGTTCTGTCTCAATGTCCATCGCGTTCAACATGACTTCTTCATCTGCGTTCCGTCAGATAGTTTGTTGCATATACTACAGCAGTGGTTCTCAACCGGTTGGGAATCCCCACTCCCCGGGGGAAATTTCAGGGTTTCCAGACGGGGTGTGGGGGGGGGGGGGGAAATGAAGATTATTTCAAGATCGCGTTAATACAAGAACCGATTACTTGATATTGTTTTTCCCCTCCATACTTTACGGTTCTGTACTTCTCGCTCTTTTGAAATTCGTTTTATAAGATAAGTAGACCCGCAAATCATGTTTTATGTAGACGTCTAGACTTGGTCTGGTATGTGTTATAAAATTTAGCTTCCATTTCTACGTATTCTGTGTAGGCCAAGGGGGGAGGAGGAGTTTATAGGGAGGAAATACGAATAAGGGGGGGGGGCATGACATTCTAAACATATGGTGAAGGAGTGCATGGGCTAAAAAGGTTGAGAACCACTGCTTTACAGGATAACGTTTGCAGTCAACACATTTTTAGCTGGTCTTGATGTCTTGGCAAGTGTTATGTTCAGTAGTTTGCTATTGCTTTCTGAACGACCGACATCCAGATATTTTCGTAAAAAACCAGCGCAACGCAGTCTGCTGCCAAATCGCGCGCAACTGTGTTTCGAACCTGAGTATACGGGATTACGAAATAAGTCCACAACACCTTCACCACGGAGCGCGATCATCGTCAGACAAGCTCCGTGAATAACCGCCTGTTTCCCTGTGATGTGTGCACCCACTGTGAAGACATGTTCTGGAAATGTAAAGGATCATGCATTGTGATGTTGGCTGTCTCAAGAACATCCTCATGCTCTTGCCGCACCATCTTGACTAGCCTGTAGGCGAGAATGATCTCCCCTATTCTCCGCACAGGCTTGTCTATTTCAAAGGACGAACCGGCCGATGTTAATCGATAATTCTGGTCCACATAGCGTTACAGTGGACCCAGTGCTACATTAGCAGTTCCGAACTAATGCTGGTGGGCAGTGAGCTATTGTAATGGTGTTAGAGAGAATGTAAAAGACATAAACTTTACCAGCCCTCTAGGCATTGATATCATAGCGAACATTCTTGTGACTTGATATAGAAGTGAGCCGCAAATCACCCTACCATGTTAGAATGAATCACCAAAACATGAGAAGTAGATTGTGAGCTTTACTGAAACACGATTACAAGAAAAAAAAATTGGACGTTGCGGCCAAAGCCTTCGTCAGCAAAGAACAAACAAACACAAACCGACATAAAACTACATGAAACACACTACATGACAATATTAAGGGTACTTATCTAAATCTGTATCCTAGCTTAGAACGACTGATGCGCGTTAAACGACTATCAGTGGATTGTATGAACCGGTTGTATGGTCAAGGGGTCAAAGGTCAATACCGTCAGAGGTTCAGGTATTGGCTAATCCACTCCTCGGGAGAATAATCGGGAAGGGGTGGGGGTGGCGAGGCGCCCATGTGGGCAAAAGGTAAAAATTAAGATTAGCGAAGATGTCATGGGCGGACTTAAGAATTAGCAATTTCTCGTTCCGCGCTCGAAACACAGCTGCAGAAGATTTCAATGCGTTGGTCCTAACAGAGGGGCATTAGTGGCGGTCGCTCAGAAAACGACTGCAAACCACCGAACGCAAACTTGACAAGAAATCCCAAACAGCAAAAATAATGATGGGATTGACTGCGACGTTCTGCAAAGGACATGCAACTACCTTTTTAGTGGACTATACAACTGGGGAGGGGGTGGGGGTTTGGAAGTTAAATAAAACTGTGTTGGACATTGAGGCAGTGAGGGGAGAGTGAACCCAATTGGAAGATGAGACGATTTTCCATTGTCTTAGATCCCGTTTGTAGGATGCGTACTACTTGATCGCCGTGACCCGTATATCAGCCACGCCACAGTGGTCATGACTGTTGAAGTGCGTGGATACTGGTTTCTGGGCCCCACTGTTGATATCAGAAAGATGTTGCCTAAATCTGTCAGCAAAAAGTAAACCGGTCTTCCCGATATATCTCATGTCACAAAGTGTGCAAGTAATCGCATAGATAACGTTGCGACTCGTGCATGAGAAACCCTGATGGGTGTGGAAAGTCGTCTCAGGTTATGCTGGACTATGGGTTTGAAGTACACGTGGGCAGGTCTTACAACGCGATCGAAGACAAGCCACCGTGCCAGGAAGAGACTTGTGAGGTTGGGTTAGACTGCTATGGACCAGCACATCCCTGAGGTTATGATCCCGCCTGTACTCCCCCAGGGGGAGGGGGGGGGGCTCTGAGAGACATCGCGAGTGGTCGGGTCCACCTGGAGAATGGATAGATGTCTCAGGAGGATATTCTTGGCAGCAATATTGTGGATATGGTAGGTTAGTGAGAGGACAGGTCTATTATTTCGTGGTTTCGACCTGGAGGAGAGAGCCTCAGCACGACTGATAGACTGGCAGCGGTGAAGAGCTGTAGACAGACATTCTCAGGATAGCGTGGAAGGCGAAATAAATTCAGCATTTCGTTGGCTATTTGATGGAAGTTGTTATTATCCTGACAAAGCCGTCGGAGACGTAACAGTTGGGAGAAAGGAATAGAACCCTTACACGAGGGAGGATGGGAGGAGGTATAGAGAAGGAATGCGTGCGTGTCAGTTGGTTTATAATAAACCGTCGAGCATGTACCCGCAGAACCTAAAGAGACTGTTAGGTCTAAGAAGTTGACGGTCGACGAAGAAATGGTGGAGGTAAGTTTGATACTGGGATGAAAGTCGGAGAAAAAGGCAATGAAGTTCTGAAGGTCAGACAGGGGCGTGTCTGAAACACCAAAGCAGTCATTGATGTACCTCCTGTAGAGCCCCGAAAGCCTGCCGGTGTATTGACTCTATACCTGGTGCTCCAGATAACCCATGTTAGAAGACGTTTATGTACCATGTTGGAAGACGTTTACGGCTACTGCAACTTGGCTGTTAGTGACATACGACATCTTATATGGTTACACTGATCCTTGCCATGGACTCGTATGTTACATGTTAGACCGGTTCAAAACATGGGTATATATGCTATATATACAACCGGCGCTTCCCACTGCTAACTGTTAAACATGTCCCTACCATGGACAGCTATTTGTTCAACCGGCCGATAACGCGCGGAGGCATGCTGTGCTAGACCGTTCCCTACCATGGGCTTGTAGAATATATGTTAGATCGTTGCCTACCATGGGCTTGTAGAATATATATTAGATCGTTGCCTACCATGGACTCCTATGGTATATATTAGATCGTTGCCTACCATGGACTCCTATGGTATATGTTAGATCGTTGCCTACCATGGACTCCTATGGTATATATTAGATCGTTACCTACCATGGACGCCTATGGTATATATTAGATCGTTGCCTACCATGGACTCCTATGGTATATGTTAGATCGTTGAATACCATGGACTCCTATGGTATATGTTAAATCGTTGCCTACCATGGACTCCTATGGTATATATTAGATCGTTGCCTACCACGGACTCCTATGGTATATATTAGATCGTTACGTACCATGGACTCCTATGGTATATATTAGATCGTTACCTACCATGGACTCCTATGGTATATGTTAGATCGTTGCCTACCATGGACTCCAATGGTATATGTTAGATCGTTGCCTACCATGGACTCCTATGGTATATGTTAGATCGTTGCCTACCATGGACTCCTATGGTATATGTTAGATCGTTGTCTAGCATGGACTCCTATGGTATATATTAGATCGTTGCCTACCATGGACTCCTATGGTATATGTTAGATCGTTGCCTACCATGGACTCCTATGGTATATGTTAGATCGTTGCCTACCATGGACTCCTATGGTATATGTTAGATCGTTGCCTACCATGGACTCCTATGGTATATATTAGATCGTTGCCTACCATGAGCTTGTAGGATATATGTTAGATCGTTGCCTACCATGGGCTTGTAGGATATATATGAGATCGTTGCCTACTATGGGCTTGTAGGATATATGTTAGATCGTTGCCTACCATGGGCTTGTAGGATATATGTTAGATCGTTGCCTACCATGGACTCCTATGGTATATGTTAGATCGTTGCCTACCATGGGCTTGTATGATATATGTTAGATCGTTGCCTACCATGGACTTCTATGGTATATATTAGATCGTTGCCTACCATGGACTCCTATGGTATATGTTAGATCGTTGCCTACCATGGGCTTGTAGGATATATGTTAGATCGTTGCCTAACATGGACTCCTATGGTATATATTAGATCGTTGCCTACCATGGGCTTGTAGGATATATGTTAGATCGTTGCCTACCATGGACTCCTATGGTATATGTTAGATCGTTGCCTACCATGGGCTTGCAGGATATATGTTAGATCGTTGCCTACCATGGGCTTGTAGAATATATGTTAGATCGTTGCCTACCATGGGCTTGTAGGATATATGTTAGATCGTTGCCTACCATGGACTTCTATGGTATATGTTAGATCGTTGCCTACCATGGGCGTGTAGGATATATGTTAGATCGTTGCCTACCATGGGCTTGTAGGATATATGTTAGATCGTTGCCTACCATGGGCTTGTAGGATATATGTTAGATCGTTGCCTACCATGTGCTTGTAGGATATATGTTAGATCGTTGCCTACCATGGACTCATATGGTATATGTTAGATCGTTGCCTATCATGGGCTTGTAGGATATATGTTAGATTGTTGCCTACCATGAGCTTGTAGGATATATGTTAGATCGTTGCCTACCATGGCTTGTATGATATATGTTAGATCGTTGCCTACCATGGGTTTGTAGGATATATGTTAGATCGTTGCCTACCATGGACTCCTATGGTATATGTTAGATCGTTGCCTACCTTGGGCTTGTAGGATATATGTTAGATCGTTGCCTACCATGAGCTTGTAGGATATATGTTAGATCGTTGCCTACCATGGGCTTGTAGGATATATGTTAGATCGTTGCCTACCATGGGCTTGTAGGATATATGTTAGATCGTTGCCTACCATGGACTCCTATGGTATATATTAGATCGTTGCCTACCATGGGCTTTTAGAATATATGTTAGATCGTTGCCTACCATGGACTTCTATGGTATATATTAGATCGTTGCCTACCATGGGCTTGTAGGATATATGTTAGATCGTTGCCTACCATGGGCTTGTAGGATATATGTTAGATCGTTGCCTACCATGGGCTTGTAGGATATATGTTAGATCGTTGCCTACCATGGACTTCTATGGTATATGTTAGATCGTTGTCTACCATGGGCTTGTAGGATATATGTTAGATCGTTGCCTACCATGGACTCATATGGTATATGTTAGATCGTTGCCTACCATGGACTCCTATGGTATATATTAGATCGTTGCCTACCATGGACTCCTATGGTATATATTAGATCGTTGCCTACCATGGACTCCTATGGTATATGTTAGATCGTTGCCTACCATGGACTCCTATGGTATATGTTAGACCAGTTCCTACCATGGGCTTCTATGATATATGTTAGGTCAGTTCCTACAATGGGCCCCTATGATATATTTAGACCGATTCCTACAATGGGAGCCTAAGATATATGTTAGACCATTCCCTACCATAGGCTGGCATGCTATATGTTAGACTAATCCTTACCATTAACCGGCATGATGTGTGTTAACAGAAAATAAAAGAAAGTTAGTGATGTGTGATGTATGTTAACAGAAAATAAAAGAAAGTTAGTGATGTGTGATGTATGTTAACAGAAAATAAAAGAAAGTTAGTGATGTGTAACTCCTGCGAACAAGTGAGATGCACTAAACACGGACACAGTGTACATACTTTACAACTAACTCCACAATGGTGAATATAAGTAACAAAGGGGAAATCCCCCAAAATATAATTTTCCCCCGCGTTTCCATCCTGTTTCAGTATATTGCGGTCAACATCAGCATCTTTCAGCTGTATGTTGATTCCTAGGCTAGATTACGCCCATCAGCACGCCACGACTTTCTGAGCGACCGGCTCCATACTCTCATAAGTCACTGGCGACTCGAACCGCTTCCAATTCTCGTGCGATCACGTCAACCACGAGAGTATTCGGGGTTACGGAGAAAGCTGCTAACTCCTCGACCAGGGAGTCCGGCCTCAAAATATAATACAATTACAAAAAACAAGCATTAAAATAACTATACTACAACACAACGAAAGACGTTTCCATTTACTAATATGCATCAGGGACGGAACAACACAGACAGATCTACAGAAAACCATAAAATATAATAATATTAAAACACAAATCCTTCTCCTATGCTATATATTAGACTGGTTCCTACCATGGACCTATCTGAACTTGTCTTTGGTATGCGTGCGTGCTTTTTGTTTTTTTAACGCGCATCTATGCCATGTTGAGAACCAAACTCCGGATTCTTATCTTCTCCTATTACGATGTTAATGTGATTGTCCTTTCCTCCTTGGCAAACTGTGAATTTAGATTCGTATGCATGTCTTTAAATGTTCGTTAAATAATCGATTTCGTGTAGAAAAGATTACGAGCAGTGATATGAATCACGTGATAATGGGGCTTCGTTGTAGCACGCGTAGCTTTGCATAATATCGCAGAATCTCGTGCCGAGCTGTAGTCGAGGTAGGCCAAACATATTAACACGTTAAAAGTGCAATGAATATGTTCAACGCAATGACGGCTTGAAATGTGCATGACGTATTATTATATACGGAACGTAGACAAAGAAAGCAAGTATACGCGTATATTTACAGTTACAACAACATTTATTAGCTATCCATAAATAATTCCAGCGAATGGGTGTGAATCATGGACATTTGACAAACAAAACACTTTCTGGAAGCAACAGAAACGTGCTTAAACAGACAAGAATAGCGAGGCTCTAGTGGAAGGCAAATGGAGGGCAAATATATGTTGCAAAGCTTCGAAGACAAAATAATAAACACCTAACTTTTCAAGAGACATTGTTTTTCAATGGCATGACCAAGTTAAGATGCGGAATATATTGCCAAAAGTGTTAGGGTTCACGCAAAGAACATGCCACATAGAAAATAACATGCACAGCTTTGTGTGATGACATGATGCACATGGACATCACTATATAATACTACAGTACATTAGACATGTCTGATGTGATTGTGCGCCTATTTACAGCAAATTGTAATCAGTTTATCATACAATGATGATACCAACACCCCCAGCAAACTTAAACCGCAAATGGAAGCAGGCCGTTACGCCACTTCCCTTAAGATTGTGAATAGATCACTCCGCCAGAAGCTGAAGCTACTCTCTTGGAAGGCAGACACAGCATATGTGTCCACGCTTCACATCCATACAAAAGTACAGGTTCTATGTAGCACTTCAACGCTCTTTGTTTTTCCTCGTTGCAATTGGCATCTGTTTTTGGACAGTATGCTTTTCATCTCACCAATAAAAAAAATATAAAAAAAAAATTACCTTTGCCTTAGCGATTCTTGTTCTACTCTCTTAAAGGTACCTCCCATAAGATGTATAACCGTTCCGAGACAATTGTACCGATTCACTGGTTTAAGAATATTCCCATTTACCCGTATATATTAATTCCTTGGACTGCCAGAGTAACTAACGACGACTGCCTGAAACAGGCTAATGAAACTAGAACATTATATACAACAATAAGACAGAGACAAACAGCTTTCCTCGGTCATGTGATGAGAAGAGAGGCATTGGAGAACATCGTAACAACTGGAAAGATCGAGGGGAAGAGAGGCAGAGGTAGACCAAGAGAAGTGATGCTGGATGGATTGAGACGGTGGCATGGAGGAATATCAGCAGCAGAGCTGATCCAGAAAACCAAAGACCGAGATCTATGGAGAGCCATGAACGCCTACGCCAGCCGGCACGGCACTTGATGATGATGACCCGTATATTACATTGTGGTACTTCTTTCTTCTTGGTGATGACCATAATCTCTTCTTACAATTTAATTCTTACCCTCGTTGTTCACTGTGTACAAAACACGCATGCACTAAATGTTGCAGATCCTGTTCATTGTCTGCAATTAATAGTGTATCATCCGCATATTTAATGTTATTGAGGTTATGTACCCAATGATAATTCCTCATGTCTATTAAATTTCTAAACATATTTTCACTGTATCGAAAAAAAGATGTGGAGAGAATACACATCCCTGTCGCACACCTCTAAATGGGAGGCTTAAATCGTCACGACAAACAATTCTATAAGCATAGATCGGGGCCTCAACGATTGACGGATGCCATTCGTGGCTACATCGAATGACAGATGTCAGTCGTGGCGATCGGGCAAATTTTGAGCTAAAGCCTACGATGGGTAAGTAGACACCTTGCAGTCTTGACAGACTAAAGTATGTGAGTGGAATGTGGCCAATATTCCATCACAATGTCTGGGCAGAGCTTCAGAGATCATGTGATGCCCAAACGACATGACCCCTCTCTCGGCCTAGTCTTGTGTATTCCAGAGGAATGGGTAACCAATACGTCTGGCACAAGGTAGGCTGCAGACGCTGGCGGCTCAGCGTCAATCCACCGAGACCTCACCACCACGAGCCGGTGGCGAGTTATGGCCAGACCCTGACACCCAAGGGACCCGGCTTAGAGACGTTCAGCCATGTCCCACAGGTGAGGGCCTTTTACGAGCCCGGACCATGAGGGCGCGCACATCTGTCAATCACAAGTGTCCGGACCTGTGTAAAGCGTGCACTATCGTCAGACTCCCCACCTGACTTATAGCGGTCCCCGCGACCAGCGGGAATAGGTCCGCCATAGCTACCGCAGGAGATATTGCCTGTCTATTTGCAAGCAAATCTCCCATACTTCCACTGTGCGGATCTCGCGACCAGCGAGAGTAGGCCCGCCGGAGATTTGCTCGTCTGCTGCGAACAAAATGGGTGACGTTGTGATATTCTAGTGTGAAAATTTGGTCCTCGTCTAGTGTGTGCCGCGTGGTCTAGTGGTCACACACACGCCTCACACGCCAGTGATCCGGGTTTGATCTGGGGTCCAGTCAAGGATATGCACTACCGACGAGGTCAAACAAGAGCGAAACTCGAGTGTAGTGCTTCCAAATTGACGTGGAAAAAGCATTAGGTTCGTACCGAAATACGATCAGCGTTGCCAGTAGTGGGTTGTGAGTGGCACCTTGCCGTCTTGACAGACTAAAGTATGTGGATTGGAATTGGCCAAAATCTCATCGCACAATGCCTGGGCATGGATTCAGAGAACACGTGTTGCCCATGCAGCATGTTCCCTCTCTCAAGCTTGCCTTGTTTACTCCAGAGGAAAGGATAACCAGTACGTCTAGAACAAGATAGGCTGCAGACGCTGGCGGCTCAGCGTAAAACTTCCAAGAGCCAGAGGTGAGTCTCACCTCAAAAGAGCAGGAGGTGAGTGGTGGCCAGACCCTCACATCCGTGGGACTTGGCTTAGAGGCGTTCAGCCATATCCTGCAGCAGAGGGCCTTAAAGCAAGTGTCTGGACCTGTATGAGCGCGTACACCTCTCAATCATAAGTGTCCCGACAAATGTAAGCGTGTACTACCATCAGACTCCCTGCCTGACTCTGCGGATCCCGCGACCAGCGAGAATAGGCCCGCTGGAGATATTGCTCGTCTCTTGCGAACAAATCTCCCCATCTGACACCGTGCGGATCCCGCGACCAGCGAGAATAGGCCCGCCGGACATAATATTCGTTTGTTGCGACCAAATCGCCATAAGTAAAGAAACGATAAAAGTAGTTTACAGAAACGATAAAAGTAGTGGTATTTCAATTGCGCTTGCACTCCCACCTATGTTACACCCTTCATGTGTCTTTACAAAGTCGGAATGGAAACAAATAGGTATTTTAAATTCCTGCGAGAAAAAAACGAACTAAACATTAACAAACGTTGCACATACCTTACAAGGAGATCCACGTGTCGCGAAATACAGGTGAAAAATCCGAAATCAGAAGCACTCAATAAATATAATAAAAATGAATAATAAAATAAGATAAAAAACACACGAACGCATACAATAGACACACAGACGTTTCGATTCTAAGAATCTTTGTCAATGACAACACAGATAAACAACGACAGAAACACAAGCACACGACCTATCACTATGATGCACAACCTGATATTTACATGTGGGGCAGGAAATGTGTCATAATGAAATGACATTTCCTGCCCCACATGTAAATATCAGGTTGTGCATCATAGTGATAGGTCGTGTGCTTGTGTTTCTGTCGTTGTTTATCTGTGTTGTCATTGACAAAGATTCTTAGAATCGAAACGTCTGTGTGTCTATTGTATGCGTTCGTGTGTTTTTTATCTTATTTTATTATTCATTTTTATTATATTTATTGAGTGCTTCTGATTTCGGATTTTTCACCTGTATTTCGCGACACGTGGATCTCCTTGTAAGGTATGTGCAACGTTTGTTAATGTTTAGTTCGTTTTTTTCTCGCAGGAATTTAAAATACCTATTTGTTTCCATTTCATATTGTTATATCCTGCTGCAGCCGCTGCTTTTTCTCTCTATTCCATACAAAGTCGGAGTAGAGTCAAGATCAAAAGATCTGATTTTACCAAGCCCGTTCCCTTGGCTGTGGTTTCGCTAAATAGTCGATAGGGACAGTGGGAATCTCGTTAATCCATTCATGCGCGTCACTAATTAGATGACGAGGCAATTTGAGTGCTCAATGTTTAAATATCTACGCAACATAAGCGTCATAGAAACACGGCTAGCTCAGTGCGGAGTCATGATCGCCGACGTCTGCTGTCAGCAGACAGCTGAACGAGAATAGCCCATAAAGCAGCAAACACGGACACTAGTTTGTGTCTCGATATACTTGTCAGACAGTGTTTTCACACATAATATTACTTAACGTGTTCTACATTTCTATCGAAAACCAAATTGATCTTCGAAGACGTGAATGTCTAGTGGATTTCTATTCCCGCACGCTGGATCTTACAGATCTCTTCCGTGTGTCGTTTACAGATATTATTCTAAAGTCTGAGAACCTTGTTGTGTCTCATACTTGCACATTGTCGAAACATGTTTTTTTTTCCCTTATGTCTTGAAATCTGTAAAATATGTATTATTCCATAATTCAGTAATTGTATCTACCCTAACATCCCAAAGGGTTGCTCTAGTTTCTTTTCATATCCTCTTACCGTCTGAGATTTGTCTGTTCACCAGCGTACAATATTTACTCTCATTTCCACATGAGAATAGTAAGGTCTAGTGCATTGTTAACTTAGTGCATCGTTAGTCTTTAAACAACACAATTACATATTCTGTCCATCGTTTCGATCATTCATTCTCGTCGAGCTTGCTCATTAATACCGTAATGGGTTTGGCTTTATCGTCACCCTTTAACACAATTGTCTTGTGCGATGCTTGTATCCCATAGTCTATGGCTGTGCTCCTATGTCTTTCGGCTGTTGACGTGTTATTGTTGGTGTGTGGGCACAGCTCGTACGTCTATTATTTAATTAATTATATATACGCATATTCCTTCTGTCATTTTGCATAGAAAGTGTTTGTTTGTTTTTTTCTCCCCGTTAGTCAACCTTCTTCTTTGTTGTTTCCTCTATATTTACGAGTTTATTGGCAGACTTTTACAGTTGTTCTTTGACATTCCCATTTGGCACTAACCTTTGCTTCTGTGTTTTGTTTCAAGTATTTACCAACGATATTGATCATTAGTTTCTCTTGCACGAGCGTGTGTGTGTGAGTGCACGTGTGTGTGTGTGTGCACGTGTGTGTGTGTGCACGTGTGTGTGTGCACGTGTGTGTGTGTGCATGTACGTGTGTGTGTGTGTGTGTGTCTGTGTGTGTGTGTGTGAAACTTTCCTGTCATTATTGGGTGTTGTAATGCTGATACATCAATGTGTAGTTGTCTATTCCCATGTCGTGAATGTTTTACAGTTACATGACTTGTGATTACAACAAGGGGATTGTGATGTGTGTATCAGCCACTTGATATTTGCTTCACATGTAACACTTATCTGTAAACGTTATTTCAGCCCCTGGATATTGTCTACACACGTAAAACTATTAGTAAACATTATATCAGCCCATGGATATTGTCTACACACGTAACACTGTAAATATTATATTTGTTTCAACCCTTGGATATTATCTATACACGTAACACTGTTTGTAAACATTACATTTATATCAGACCTGGATATTGCCTACACACGTAACACTATTTGTAAACATTAAACAAGCCAACAGGTTTCTGTTATCCCCAGGGCAGTTCCAAGCAAATAGTCTCGAATTTTCTTTCCCTTCAAAATCATGTTACAAACGATCGACCTATTTTACTGGCAGAAATGTATGTCTGTCTAATCTGTCATGTCTGTCTTGTCTCTGGTGTTATCTGTCTATTCTAGTATGTCCCTGGTGTTATCTGTCTATTATTTCCCTGTATTTCAGGTCCCAGCTGTAGCATGTGTTTCATAACAAGGATAAACATATATACCTTATTCAAGCGTACAGTCGTGACGACAGCATCACTTCGGCACCTGCATACGATCTCTGCAATACAACTGTGGGCAGCGGAATTCAGCGTGGCTTAATGGATAAGAGCGCATTCTCTTAAACTTCCGTTGTGCTGATGTCGAGGTATCGGGTTCAATCCCTACACCGGTCACTTGAACTAAAATGTTGACTTATGATCCTTGACTTGGGGACGTAAATTAGAAGTACTTCAGAAGTCGGGGTAGGTTCCCCTGATGGCGAGGGACACTGGTAATTGCTGTAGATAGCATAAACTGTACTCTTGTGTACGCAATCACAACTATTTGTTTATAAATTCACTGTTAGAAGTATATTTTAAACAATTTTTGAAAACACCAATTGGAAGTTCTTTGCTAACCGATTTCACATTAACAATTCTATAATGGGCGTTCATTTGAGAATGAGTACGCGCGTAATTGCGTACGTTGAACATGATCATGTCATAGTCATGTGATAAGTACTGACCAATGAATAAAATACCACATGCTTAGCGTCCCATGATGCATAGGTTATGTTTCTGACCGTTGAGAAAATGGCCGAGTTGATCCAAAATCCGTCCAAAGAAGCTCAAAGAGCGGTGATTCAGGTTCTTTCGTTTGAAGGATGTCGACCAGTGGACATTCATCGAAGAATGCAGGCAGCGTACGGTAACAAATGTGCGTCGAAGACAACAGTGACAGACTGGGCACGAATGTTTCGGAAGGGACGTCAGTTCACGACAGATCATCAACGGTCGGGTCAAGCGCATTTTGTTGCAACAGAAAAAACTGTTTTTTCATCAAACCAAAATTGATGCAGCAGTACAGATGAACCGTTGTCGAAGCATACGTTCGCTAGCGAAAGAATTTGATGTGTCAATTGGGACAGTTCAAAAGGTCGTTCGTAAGAAACTGAAATATCTTAAGGTGTGTTCACAGTGGGTACCACGGATGTTGACCGACCACCAAACAGAGGAACGAATGGGATGGTGTTCGAACCACTTGCTGCGTTACAGAGTGGAGGGTGATGAATTTCTTTTCCACAAAGTGGCAGGTGATGAATCATGGTGTCACCACTTTGAGCGAGCAGCAAAAGATTATGCAATGAAAGCATGCTAGTTAGTTAGTTAGTTAGTTAGTCGACAGATCATCCTCATTGCACATCGAACCATTCAGTCCATAAGTGCTCGGATCCCCTCCTCAGCAAATCCCGCAGCGTGTAGCGGCTAACGACGCCAGTTCTGTGTTGGTTTATCAATCTTCTTTGGCTTCCTGAGTAGTGTTCTTGTTTGGCCACCCCTCTTTTAATTTGCTGCTCTAGCAGTCTGGCCATTGTTGTAGATTCACAGTCATCACATGGTTCTCGCAAAAGTCTTACTTCTCGTAGAGCATTCAGAATGTCAACCTGGTCCATGGCGCGTCCGCCCTCCACAGTAGCCTCACCTGCGAGCTTGTCAGCCCGCTCATTTCCTTGTACTCCGGAATGCCCTGGCACGAAGATGAAACTAATCTTTGCCAGCAGAGACCGCTCAAGAGGCAGCAACCATTCTCTTCGGATCGACCACTCCTCTATCCTCTTGATCATGTTCATTGAGTCGCTAAGAAAACAAGCCCTAGTGAATGTCTGTGTCTCGAGCCATGTTATTGCTTTACTTACTGCCATGACTTCCATGGTCAGGCTACTTGTGGTTTCAGTGAAAGCACCAGAGTCCTCCCTCACGGGAGGTGAGTCGAAAGCATGCTGTATCACCAAAAGCCAAAAAATTCAAGTTACAGGTTTCCGCTGGTAAGGTTATGCTGAGCGCAGTTTTTGACCATGAAGGGCTATTGTTGGCCGACTTTAAAGAACCTGGTGTCAACATGGTGGGAGGAATGTGTTTATAGGTGGAGTTTTGTGTGGGAGGGGAGATGTGTGAGAGGTGGGGGAGGTGTGGGATGTGCAGGTGATTGAAGGATGTATGCGAGGATGGGGGATGTGTGTTTGGCTGGGTGGTTGGGGTGTGTGTGGGTGGGTGTGTAGATGAGATATGCATGTGTTGATGGGCGCGTGGGTTATGTGTGGGTGTGAGTGGTTGATGGATGAGTACGTGAGTGGGTGGATGTGTGAGAGATGAGTGTATGGGTGGGCGAGGTGTGTAGTTGAGAGAAGATGTGTGTGAGCGGTGGATGTGTGTGGATGGGGTATATGTGGGTGGTGCGGTGTCTGTGGGTGGGAGGTGTGTGTTTTTGGGTTATGGGTGGGGGATATGTGTGGGCAGGTGGGGAGATGTGTTTATGGGTGGGGAAGTGTGTATAGGTGGGGATGTGTAGTTGAGAGATTGCGAATATTGGGTGGGTGAGTGGATGTAGGTTGGCTGATGTGTGTGTGGGTGGGGAAAACTGTGAGAGTGCGGGATATGTGTGTGGATAGGTGCGGGATGTGTGGGTTGGCGGGGGTATGTGTGTGTGGTTTCTTCTTCTTCTTCTTCTTCTTCTTCTTCTTCTTCTTCTTCTTCTTCTTCTTCTTCTTCTTCTTCCTCTTCCTCTTCCTCTTCCTCTTCCTCTTCCTCTTCCTCTTCCTCTTCCTCTTCCTCTTCCTCTTCCTCTTCCTCTTCCTCTTCCTCTTCCTCTTCCTCTTCCTCTTCCTCTTCCTCTTCCTCTTCCTCTTCCTCTTCCTCCTCCTCCTCCTCCTCCTCCTCCTCCTCCTCCTCCTCTTCCTCTTCCTCTTCCTCCTCCTCCTCCTCCTCCTCCTCCTCCTCCTCCTCTTCCTCTTCCTCCTCCTCCTCCTCCTCCTCCTCCTTCTTCTTCGTCTTCTTCTTCTTCTTCTTCTTGGTGTGTGAGGTATGTGTGTGTTGGTGGGGAAATGTGTGTGGGTGGGGAATCAATGGGTGGATGGCGGCATGTATGTTTGCCTGGTTCTGTGTGAGTGCGAGGAGGTATGTGTGGGTGGGTGGGGGAAGATTCGTGCGTGGGTGATGTGTTGGTGGCTGCGGGATATGAGGGTGGATGGGGGATGTGTCTCACAACATTGCAATATGCAGTATATGTTTACAATTTTCATTTGATAATGTTTTTTGTTGTTGTTTTCTCATATGAATGTATCATGCGTAATATGCATTGTTTATGCTTACAAAATCCATTTGACAATGTTTTTTCCCCATGTTAATGTAACAAGCACATTTGATGAATGAAAGATGAGTGATTGAAAGGGCCGAATGTAAGACGGGCCTGCGTGCCCAATTTGTTACCCTTTTAAAATAAAGTTTGTTCGTTCGTTCGTTCGTTCGTTAACATCGACGTGTGGAGTTTTCACTTGTGGAAACTACAGGATGTGGAATAAAGTAAATGTGGAGAGATATGTTGAGTCGCTTGAAGTGGTGAAGTCATACAAAGAGTGCTAACACACGTTACTGTGGACTGCACTACACAAATTAACAGACAATGCAATAAGAGATATGTTAGTGATAATTCACTAATAATAGATACAAGCCCTACACCATATTTTGAACATAAGCGAACTTCAACCAACATCTAATAGACATGACGAGAATGACAATGTAGAACTTCCATCAAAAGCTAATGTACATGAAGAGAAAGACAACATAGAACTTTACGAAACAGCTAATGGACATGAAGAGAATGACAACTCAGAACTTCAACCAGAAGCTTATGGACATGAAATGGACGGGGACAAAAGGCATTAAACAAGAGCTATTGAATATGAAAAAGGAAACGAAGATGTCATGCTAAATGACATGAATTTGATACTACTACTGAATAAACAAACGGTCTCCAAGGTGTGGACTGCGCCTGGCCCTGCAGCCAACAGGGTTAGGACCGGCTAGCCTCTCCCAGGGGGGGGGGGGGTGACAAGTGAAAATTAGTAACCTGCCGATGACCTACACAAGTCAAACCCACCTCCACGCGGTGTAGACTGGGAAACCATGACAGCGAGGTCATGGGCTAACGAGGATATGACTTGCCATAGGGGATGGACTCCCTATGGTCAGATTTTTGTCCAAAACCTGCGACTGGCCTAACAAGTCGGCAGGGGAATCTTCATACTGCTCGTAGAAAAACTAAGAAGTATAAACGGACTGACCCAAATGGATATAGACCCGCAATGTTAATGGACTGCGAGAAAGATCAGCGGGCCGACGACGTAAGCGATGGACGCAGGGAATAACAGAGTCCATGGGAATATCGATACATGAAGCCCATAAGCGGACAGTCTCCCGCTGTTTATACTTCACTTCGACACCGCAAGGTACAAGAGGAACATGATAAAATGAGATGAGACTGAATAAACAAATTTTAAAAAAAAAATCATGCATTGCGAAACAATGAATATTGATCGGGTCAGGGGTATCCCCTATCAAAGGAGAAGTACGACGCCTCCTTTCCACCGTTAGTCTACAGGACACCCTTGGACAAGGTGGAGTACCCGTTTAGGACAACTGCGCCCCCCCCCCCCCCCCCCCCACGTCCCCATGAGGGTTACGTAAAGCCATTGTGGCAGGTGGTGGTGGATGGGGTGTGAGATCAGCCGTCTGATTGTTGTTGGTTGTGGTCTACACTTTTAGGTGATAGGCAGATGGTCTCATCAGTAGAAAGAATGGTAAATATCGGTGGTAATAAAATATCAGAGATTTGATATGCTGATACTATTACTATCCACATCACAGAATGGTATAAAAAATTAATAACCTCAACCCACAAGAATAGTGAAAATCACAACTTATATCTTAGCATAGCAAAAACAAAGATAATGCATACATATAAAACTAATATGGAGAAAGAAATATATGTTAATGAGCAAAAAGTGGAGGTGATGGTAAAGTTAGAATATCTTGGGTCATTAATTAAAAGCAATGGTGACGCAATGAAATAAATTAAAAGACGAATATCTAACGCTCTTCAACAACTAAACAACCGAATAAATTGTAGCGTCGGTCAGATAGACATACACAAATTTGACTTTTAAGAGCATGCATCTGTCCCATTGCAACATACTCCGCGAGACCTGGACACTTACTAAACAAGCTGAACAGCACATCAATGCATTTGAATATGAATGCTGTTGATGGGTTCTAAGAAAATCTTGGATACATATAATATATAAGAACAAATTCCCCCAGAACTTCCGGTCCCCCACATGGCGAATAGGCATTTGAACCGTTAAGCCTCTGGAGTGTTTATGCTTCTGGTTACGGTAAGCAGTCGCATTTTCCTCATGTTGGACTGGTAGTGCATGGTTCCGTCGCCCTGCTACTGAGTTGAGTGCGTGGTGCGACACTGTGAGCTGTAAATTTCATTTGGAATGTGTTTTTATATCTGTCTGTGGTTTTTGTAGCGTGAACTGCATGTTCGGGACAATGGCGGCAGGCCTGTGGTTTGGAATTGACTGGATTGCCTTTTCGGTGCACTAGTGTATTTTTCTCAGAGACTCCTAGGGGTCGCCGCTGGAGCTACGGTGTTCGGGCTTTGTGCGATGATTTTACCGGGCCGCCCTGCCGACAGGGACTGGGCCATATGTGATAAATCGCGGGGCAATGAAGTCAATCATCTGGACTTTTTTAATGCAGTAATGTGTGGTTGCTGGTTTTCTAGAGACTGCCGCTTCCATCGACGATGAACTGTATTTTCCATACAGGACTTTTGTGTTGACATTCTGACGGTGGGATTATGCACAGTGTATCAGGCAGGCAGGCAGGCATCAGGCAGGCAGGCAGGCAGGCAGGCAAGCAGGCAGGCAGGCAGGCAGGCAGGCAGGCAGGCAGGCAGGCAGGCAGGCAGGCAGGCAGGCAGGCAGGCAGGCAGGCAGGCAGGCAGGCAGGCAGGCAGGCAGGCAGGCAGGCAGGCAGGCAGGCAGACAGACAGACAGACAGACAGACAGACAGACAGACAGACAGACAGACAGACAGACAGACAGACAGACAGACAGACAGACAGACAGACAGACAGACAGACAGACAGACAGACAGACAGACAGATAGATAGATAGATAGATAGATAGATAGATAGATAGATAGATAGATAGATAGATAGATAGATAGATAGATAGATAGATAGATAGATAATCAGATAACAACGGATGCAGAGACAATATCTGCCTGTCGATAACATGCGTACTTGAAACCTGGAAACTGTAAGCCATTTCCAGATGTGATGAACCATTTAAAGAACCATAATCAGGCATGATAAGAGCTATGGCGGGTATAAGCAAAATAACAGAACTACAATCTGTTGAGTTGAGAAAAGAAGTAGACACCATTAAAAAACCACGGTGTATACACAGTCAGTCAGACAGTCAGTCAGTCAGTCAGTCAGTCAGTCAGCCGTCAGTCAGTCAGTCAGTCAGTCAGTGAGTCAGATAGGTAGTTAGTTAGTTAGTTAGTTAGTTAGTTAGTTAGTTAGTTAGTTAGTTAGTTAGTTAGTTAGTTAGTTAGTTAGTCGACAGATCATCCTCATTGCACATCGAACCATTCAGTCTATAAGTGCTCGGATCCTCTCATTAGCAAATCCCGCAGCATGTAGCGGCTCACATCACCAGTTCTGTGTTGGTTTATTACTCTTCTTTGGCTTCCTGCGTAGTGTTCTTGTTTGGCCAACATCTCTTTTAACTTACTGTTCTCGCAGCCTGACCATTGTTGTAGATTCCCAGTCATCGCTTGGTTCTCGTAGACGACTTACTTCTCGTAGAGCATTCAGTACGTCTGCCTGGTCCATGACTTGTCGGCATTCTAGAGTAGTCCTACCTGCAAGCCTGTCAGCCTGCTCATTCTCTTGTACCCTCGCATGCCCTGGCACGAAGATGAAAGTAATCTTTGCCAGCTGAGACCGCTCTAGAGACAGCAGCAACTGTCTTCAGATCCACAACGTGTCTATCCTGAGCATACTCACTGAGTCACTGAAGACACACGCCCGATTGATTGTATGTGTCTCGAGCCATGTTGTTGCTTTACTTACTGCCATGACTTCCATAGTCAGGCTGCATATGGTAAAAGCAAAAGCGCCAGACTCTTCCTTCACAATTCCCCCCCCCCCCCCCCCCCCCCCGGCCTGAGCCGTAAAGGCCCATGAACTTCTCACTCCTCGGACGACCGACCCATCCGTTTAAATGACAGCATCATCCTCTAAAGAATTCTCGAAGATCAGAGCCTGTACTTCCGCCTCCACAGCAGCTGGATTTTCTTATCTGCATTTCCTATCTAGTTGGATGCACACTGAAAAGGATGTACAGAATTATGTTGGCACTTGTACCCACTCTTTGCCAGGTTCAAAGTCCTCAAGTGAACACACCTGCCGAAGACTGTCTTCGACTTGCCCAATCCACGACTTTCCTCTTTTTAATCTTCTGCCCTTTACCTTCTTAATCTCGCTATGCAGTGGATGTTGTGTGTTTGCGTTGACTCTGAGATAGGCACGTGCTTGGCACATTTGTATTCTGTCCCTCATGGTTGGAAAATCAAGGAGGTAGCGCATCGCCCTGCATGCTGTATCTCTTGTACATCCAAGAATAATGCGCATAGCTTCATTCTGTATCCTTTCCATCCTTTCTATCTGCTTATGGCTGAGAGTCAGGATCGCCATCGCATACTCCAGAAAAGAACGGCGTATACACAAAACGAATTAAACCACACACAAAAAAAAAAAAAAAAAATAAATCTGCTAAAATATGTAGACTACACAAGCAGCTTTACGAGCTATAAAGATATATCTATAACAGCGGCACATTTTTTTCATGGGGGTTGGGGGTTGGGGGTGGGGTGGGGGAAGACTTCATGTGTATCTGACCGCGTATCAGCAGTATTCAGACGCAGCATTCAACAGCAGAATTCACCAACAGCAGAATTCACCAGCAGCAGTCACCAGCAGCATCTCCCAGCAGCAGTCACCCACAGCAGTCACCAGCATCAATCACCAGCAGAATTCCACACCATCATTCACAAGCAGAAAGCAGAATACAGCTGCATCATTCAGCTGCATCATTCAGCTGCATCATTCAGCTGCATCATTCAGCTGCATCATTCAGCTGCATCATTCAGCAGCAGCATTCACCAGCAGCAGCATTCACCAGCAGCAGCATTCACCAGCAGCAGCATTCACCAGCAGCAGCAGTCACCAGCAGCAGCAGTCACCAGCAGCAGTCACCAGCAGCAGTCACCAGCAGCTGTCAAATGGTTGTTATGGACAATATATAGACGGACGGGGTGAAACTGTATTGCCAGAAGATGGCCAGCCACAGAAGGCTACACACAGACTGATCATCGCTAGTGATGATAACTAATGCAATGGTGGATGCCCTTTCCAGGATATTGCGATTAACCTCAGGTTGAAATTATATTTGACTGATTGACTGATTGATTTAGGAATCGACATCACAGCATTCGGGGCATTCCCATAAGTGCTCCGTCCACATCCTCAGCAGCCAGCGAAGAGTTCCAACACTAATAGTACCAGTAGCAATCTGATTATAAGTCCGTCTCGCCTTTCCTTTGAGCGTTGGCCAGATCCCTTCGTCACTCCTTGTTGTCTCATTCTTGCCAGACCATGGTAATCCATTTGCTCCTCCGAGGTGTGCACGTGCTCTCACAAGGCCGCAACCACGTCTGCCTTGTCATGTATCAATACTCCACCAAGTTCTGCAGAGCCAGCCAATCTGTCCGCCTGTTCATTTCCCAGCACACCGGCATGCCCCGGAGAAAAGATCCAGGCGATGCTTGTCACCCATGACCTCCGAAGCGAAGCAAGCCACTCCGCACGAAGTCTGCCCGTCCTCACCCTCGTTTGAAATTATATTTTAGATTAATCAGTTTGCAATTACAAACTGAACGACAAGTCATCGTACACATGCAACTAAACATTGTGTAGAATGCACCCACAACTCCTCCACTAGTGCACCGGAAGTTAACACGGAAGTGCGTAAATTCTATCGGCCAGCCTGACCTCTATTGGTAGTGAAGGCTTCAGGAAATGGTGACGGATGAACCTTACCTGACACGACATTACTGCTCACGACCAAGTGAGGATCAGTTGGAGACTGACAACACCGCCTATTGGATCAACTGAAACTCAACGAAGTCAATGAAAAGAGGTCGAGTCATACAAGAACTACATGCGGGGTTACACTGGCGCAATGGTCAAACCCCATCGAACTGTCTGACAACTGACCTAATCACACTGCTAACCCGCCGTTGAAGCGAGTTGGCGATATTTGTGAGGGGATGCAGAGGCGAGGGATGTCTATGAAAGCTTTTAGTTGCAAGTCCATGTACATAACATCTATTAAGCCGTTGATAAAACAATTCAAACAGTAGACTTCAAGGTTACAAGTTTGCAAGAACATGATCTCATACACGCTTGAACACGGGTTGTACATTGGCAATCACAGAGGAAGAGTGCCTACAACATAAATATACATAGGGTGCTATTGTCTGAGCACAAGAACCATTCGAGACACAGGAACAAATACATACTTGGGCCACTGGATGACCCAGCAATGACGTCAAACATACAGGCATATGTGGTGCTCAACAAAGAATAGGCCATATGGCATGAAGAAGGCTTGTACGTTTACTAAACCATGAATAACAAAAAAGGAGTGCTATTTATCGCATGTGGCTTCACATCAGTACTGATATACAGATGATCGAGAAGTGATTACAAGGCTCCAACCATGTCACACTTTTATTATTCCCACCCCTCTCACACAAGTCTAGCGCCGTTTGGAGCAGCACTGACCTGGTCCTAGTGACGTCACACAATTAGGCTGACTTACAAGTGAAATGTGTCCTGCTGCAGCTAGTAGGGCGGCAGTCAGCAGACTCGGGGAATCGCCCAGCCAGATAATCTGCTATGCAAAAGAATTGTATAGCGCGAGTGAGTGCCGTCCCGTGAGACAGGGGAAGTAATCCATTCAGCATCATCAGACAGCGCTGATGGCCCGGGTTAATGCACGTGCTCATGAACATTTTACTAGTTCAGCTCTGGGAGCTTCGTCTGTTAGACATAGACTGGGATCAGCATCATCTAGTGTCTTGCTAGACAGCTTCGTCTGCTAGACATAGACTAGAATCACCATCATCATGTGCCGTACTAGACAGCTTCGTCTGCTTGACATAGACTGGGATCACCATCATCATGTGCCGTACTAGACAGCTTCGTCTGCTTGACATAGACTGGGATCACCATCATCTAGTGTCTTGCTAGATAGCCTCGTCTCCTAGACACAGACTGGGATCACCATCATCTAGTTTCTCGTTAGATAGTTTCGTCTGCTTGACATATACTGGGATCACCATCATCATGTGCCTTGCTAGACAGCTTCGTCTGCTAGACATAGAGAGGGATCATCATGATCAAATGTCTTGCTAACAGATTCGTCTCTTAGACATAGACAGGGATCATCATGATCTAGTGCCTTGCTGGACTTCATCTTTGCTTTCGCGTCTTAGCCTCTGTCCAAACAAAAGGATATTAGCTGACTAAGGTGTAGTTTAAAATGTGTGTGTAAATCCAAAATCTGTGGCATAAATAAATGTTATTGTTTGTGTTTTAATTGTCCAGTATTTACATCAGGATATTAAGAACATATTATGCGTAAGAGGTTTTCAATATGTCTGTCTGCCTGTCTGTCTTTTTAAATAATATTTAATCATAACAAGGCAAAAAAGTGATTGTTCCTTGTTTTGGTCTATTCTCTATTTATGTGAACATCGTCAGTATGTCGTCACCACCTCAATATGTTAACTTATCTGCCAGCACAGACCAATATCGCTGAATTTATCCGCGCTGAATTAATCCAATAATATCGTCACTATTTTCGTCTTTTAATATTTTAGCTGTAGACGGAGACGTTGACAAGTAAGTAGACAATTAAGCGCAAATATATGTGGTTTCCCATCACTTTAATACAATGAGGTGGAATTCCACCTTACCCAGGATTTCCACTACTGCTGTCTATTGTAAATTACAAATGAGTATTTCTATCCTGTCCACGGATTGAATAAATAGTCGATGTTTGTAAAACATTAACTTGCTCTTGTTATTATTAGATAATATAATTCTAGTTGTTGTACAGCTAGTGCTAGCATAATACGTACGAATAAATCAATTAGAAATAAACTACAAACAGTCGTTAATAGTTCCCGCACACAATATGACTATAATGATGTGAGAGAAACACCAGTAGGGAGCGAATCAAACAAATGCTAGTCAATCGAGAGGCGAGGACAATACAAGGCGCCAGACTAGACAATGAGAAAACATGAAAATAGTGTAACAATACTCTCCTCCACAGGACCAGCGAAACAGAGGGAGACCTCAAACACATACGAAGAAGAGAAATAGACAGATGAATATGGTAGAGAAATCGAGGGAGGTCTCAAATACATACAGAGAAGAGAAACTCCATTATTAAATTAAATAGTCAATGAACATTGGTCGAGGTGCCCTTAACATGGCCTTTGGGTCTAATCATTCTCTGATGGTTCATCCAACCACTCTCGTGTTTGTGTATTCTATAGTTTGATCAATTCTCACATTCATGGAAGTATCCGGCCTGCCAACATTTGTGAGGCATACAGTCTGTATGCTTGCATGCCTGATAGTTAACGTTCTGACTACATCTATAGTGTCCTGTGTGCTTGTGTTCCTGATAGTTAACGTTCTGACTACATCTATAGTGTCTTGTGTGCTTGTGTTCCTGATAGTTAACGTTCTGACTACATCTATAGTGTCCTGTGTGCTTGTGTTCCTGATAGTTAACGTTCTGACTACATCTATAGTGTCTTGTGTGCTTGTGTTCCTGATAGTTAACGTTCTGACTACATCTATAGTGTCCTGTGTGCTTGTGTTCCTGATAGTTAACGTTCTGACTACATCTGCAGTGTCTTGTGTGCTTGTGTTCCTGATAGTTAACGTTCTGACAACATCTCTGAGTGTCCTGTGTGCTTGTGTTCCTGATACTTAACGTTCTGACAACATCTCTGAGTGTCCTGTGTGCTTGTGTTCCTGATAGTTGAGGTTCTGACTACATCTCTAGTGTCCTGTGTGCTTGTGTTCCTGATAGTTGAGGTTCTGACTTCATCTGTGAGTGTCCTGTGTGCTTTTGTGCCTGATAGTTGGTGTTCTGACTACATTGCTGAGTTTTGCTTCTACTTGTATCTGCGATAGCTGATTAATTACACATCTCATAGATGACTTGCCGATTTTATTACAGATAACTGACTTCTTGTATACACTTCTGATACTTCACTTCTTGTGTATACCTCTTATAGCCGATTGTTGATTTCCGTCTAACATTCCTGATAATTTACCACTTGCTAACATCTCTGAACGATTACGATATGCTACAACAGATAAATTACGATCTGCTACATCTGAAAAATTATTGTCTGCTACATCTGATAAATTACTGCCTCCTATATCTGAAAAATTATTGTCTGCTACATCTGATAAATTACTGCCTCCTATATCTGATAAATTATTGTCTGCTACATCTGATAAATTACTGCCTCCTACATCTGATAAATTATTGTCGGCTACATCTGATATATTACTGTCTGCTACTTCAAATAAATTACAACCTTCTTCAACTTGTAAATTATGATCTGCTGTATCTGATAAATTGCTGTCTGCTTCATGTGATAAATTACAGTCTGCTACACCTGATACATTATTGTCTGCTACTTCAGATGAATTACAAATTTCTTCAACTAATAAATTGCAGTCAGCTACATCTGATAAATTACAGTCTACTAAAACTGATAAATTACTGTCTGCTACACCTGATACATTACTGTCTTCTACATCTAATAAATTACTACTTGCTACATCTGATAAATTACTGCTTGCTACATCTGATAAATAACTTTTTGCTACCTCTGATATATTACTGTCTGCTTACATCCTGTTACTGGCTTCCTGCTGGTTTTTTCTCCCTCCCCCCCCCCCCCCCCCCCACCTTCCCGAGATATATTGCTACTAATAAACACGAAGGAGACATTCCAAGCTGTATCGCTGCTGCACTTTCTCGCCGATGTTTTTGTTGTTAATAACCACAACGATGTGAGGGCAAAAACACTGCACGTTAAAGTTTCGTCAATTTAAGCGGCCGCCTCACAACGTCCACTACAGACGCAAATACACATATTGACACACAACAACAATCCCCCCTTCTATACCTGGAGCTCAGCTCCAGCTTGGAAACCAAAAAAAAAAAACTAGATTATTATTGCCACATAAAACATCTCTTCTCTGTATTGTTTATAGCGCTGTCTTGCGTATGCCCTTCGCCTCCACTATAAACTCATTCGCGAGATACCCAAATATAACACTGGCGAGCCAAGCTTGGAACTCGCATTGGCCAGAAAGCCTTTCCACGGACAGTGGTCAATGTTATTAACTGCGTATGTGTGTGTGTTTGTGTGGTGTGTGTGTGTGTGTGTGTGCACGCGCGTGCGTACGTACGCACGTCTGTGCGTGCGTGCGTACGCGCACGTACACACAAGCCATAAATGGAATAAAACTCGGTACAATGAAGACGCTTCTCTCGCCAAAGAGGAGATGTACCCCCCACACTCTCCCAGTTTTTAACTGGCTATATATGCTGCTTAGTTACACCATCTGGAATGTAGAGCAGAGCAGAGTAGAGTAGAGCAGAGTAGAGTAGAGTAGAGCAGAGCAGAGCAGAGCAGAGTAGAGTAGAGTAGAGTAGAGCAGACTAGAGTAGAGTAGTGTAGAGTAGAGTAGAGTATATATATATATATATATATATATATATATATATATATATATATATATATATATATATATATGTGTGTGTGTGTGTGTGTGTGTATGTGTGTGTGCGTGCGTGCGTGCGTGCGTGGCTGCCTGCCTGCCTGTCTGCTTTCGTACGTGCATGTGTGTGCGTGTGTGTGTAATTGAACCTCATTTCATCACGTTTTGCCTATTGTAGGATGACTACAGTCCTGCTCTGTGTCGGAGAATCAATACGAAAGAATACTTTCAGGACAGTAGAAGGCAAGTGGGCTGTTCCTATAAACCTGGAGCAGCCCTTCTTCCGCCCGAGTGGACCAATTGTTTCTCAGACACCGGTTTCACAGTCGCATTGAGCCGCTTTCAATGTGAGACATTCAGGCAATGCCTCGGAGTGAGAATTCCAGTTCGTGTGCCATGTAGAGAAGATATCTACAACGTATAAACCTATTCACGGATTATTGCAGTGTCGTAACGTATGTGACTATTGACTGATCACATTTACATATACACCCCTACACCTGTCTGCCTGCATCCATCATCCAACCTCCCTTCCGAGCGCGCATACACGCACGCGCACACGCACAGACAGACAGGCATGCATAACAAATGCGTCAAGGGTAAGAAGTATAATGACTGTCTGGCCGAGAACTGAGGTCGGGTTGAAGATAACACATAGGAAAAATGGTCAGTAGAGAAAGTTTAAGGTCGAGCCTGTTAACCCTCTCGGCCACGCCTGCCTATTAACCAGTTTACAGAGCACACAGAGCAGAGGAGAAACACTCTCAGCAATGTCCCTTTTACACACCTCAGTAATTGTCTTCACAGAGCAATCAACAATTTGTCAATAGTGCGGCGGGAAGATAGCTTATATTCAGCATTTTACAATGCTGTCATTAATACTTGCTGAAGGCGGTCGTCATCTACTATTGATATTGCTCTGCCACTACTAGCAATCCAGTTTGCAAGTGATACTTGAATATCATGTTGTAATGCAGCACTCACTGGACGATCAGACGAACGACAAAAGTGACTCAAAGTAGCCTGCTTCAAAGTAGGTGACCATGCTGCAATAGACCGTCTCAGCTGAAGTGTCTGATACTGTAGTGGATGTTTGTTTTGAAGGTGGTAAGTAAGCGGGGTGTTAGATCCATGGTAGGCAAACGATTTATCACAATGATCGCAATAAACCTTTTCAGAATTTTCAATATTTCCATCAGTCAATACTTTAAAACCAAAATGTTCATGTAATCGTCCGGACATTTGTTTATATTTCTCCTCTGCCATGTTGTTACTTTTAGACTTGTTCATTTGTATAAGTGATGGGAGAAAAGTTTTAGATTAATCGTTAAAAAAAAACCAAATTAATCGTTAATAAAAATTAACGATTAATCGATTAATTAATCGTTAACTTCCGCAGCCCTAATATATATATATATATATATATATATATATATATATATATATATATATAGAGAGAGAGAGAGAGAGAGAGAGAGAGACAGAGAGAGAGACAGAGAGAGACACAGAGAGAGAATGAGATTAGATAGAAGAAGAGGGAAGTGAGAGCGAGAGAGAGAGAGAGACAGAGAGAGAGAATGAGATTAGATAGAAGAAGAGGGAAGTGAGAGCGAGAGAGAGAGAGAGAGAGAGAGAGAGAGAGAGAGAGAGAGAGAGAGAGAGATGGGGGAATCAAACGGACAATAAAGTCAGAAGAGAGATCACAAGGCGTTATATGAAGTATATGAATACAACAGAATACGCTAAAACAAAGATCTAAAGCTACAAAGACGACGTCAAGCGGCTTGGTAAATGAGACACAAACATGAAACAGAGATTAGTTGGGGATACGGTAGACATTAATGAAGTCGACCAGGGCAGACAAATGTTGTTCATTATCTTGTCTCAGAATTAGCAGACAGACAGGATAGCTGGGCAATAGAGGCACTGTACAACATATTCTTGTTTGGCAATCGAGTCGGTCTTAAGGCACTAAATGACTAACACAACTATGGGCAGTGACTGATATTTGCAGAAGTCGGGGGTCGTGAATTAGGGTATTGGAAGAGAAAGTGTAAACATGTTGGCGGTAATGAGCTAGTAAACCAGCAAAGAAAACTAGCAAATGTTGGAGCTTGGCTGTAGAGCTGTGCTTTCTGCATCAACCAGCACTGTCTGCTAGCGTGACCTCACGTCACTATGGCAGATAGCAGACCATGTGTTACATACAAGTCACGTCACCACGGCAGATAGTCCACCATGTGTTACATACAAGTCACGTCACCACGGCAGATAGCACACCATGTGTTACGTACAAGTCACGTCACCATGGCAGATAGCAGACCATGTGTTACATACAAGTCACGTCACCACGGCAGATAGCACACCATGTGTTACATACAAGTCACGTCACCATGGCAGATAGCACACCATGTGTTACATACAAGTCATGTCACCACGGCAGATAGCCCACCATGTGTTACATACAAGTCACGTCTCTATTAAATATAGCCCACCATGTGTTACATACAAGTCACGTCTCTATTAAATATAGCCCACCATGTGTTACATCAAGTCACGTCTCTATTAAATATAGCCCACTATGTGTTACATAAAGTCACGTCTCTATTAAATATAGCCCACCATGTGTTACATACAAGTCACGTCTCTGTTAAATATAGCCCACCATGTGTTACATACAAGTCACGTGTCTATTAAATATAGCCCACCATGTGTTACATACATGTCACGTGTCTATTAAATATAGCCCATCATATGTTACATACAAGTCACGTCTCTATTAAATATAGCCCACCATGTGTTAAATACAAGTCACGTCTCTATTAAATATAGCCCACCATGTGTTAAATACAAGTCATGTCTCTATTAAATATAGCCCACCATGTGTTACATACAAGTCACGTCTCTATTAAATATAGCCCACCATGTGTTAAATACAAGTCACGTCTCTATTAAATATAGCCCACCATGTGTTAAATACAAGACACGTCTCCATGGCAGATAGCACACCATGCGTTACATACAACTCACGTCTCCATGGCAGACAGCACACCGTGTGTTACATACAAGTCACGTCACCATGGCAGATAGCACACCATGTGTTACGTACAAGTCACGTCACCATGGCAGATAACAGACCATGTGTTACATACAAGTCACGTCTCTATTAAATATAGCCCACCATGTGTTACATAAAAGTCACGTCTCTATTAAATATAGCCCACCATGTGTTACATACAAGTCACGTCTCTATTAAATATAGCCCACCATGTGTTACATCAAGTCACGTCTCTATTAAATATAGCCCACTATGTGTTACATAAAGTCACTTCTCTATTAAATATAGCCCACCATGTGTTACATACAAGTCACGTCTCTATTAAATATAGCCCACCATGTGTTAAATACAAGTCACGTCTCTATTAAATATAGCCCACCATGTGTTACATACAAGTCACGTGTCTATTAAATATAGCCCACCATGTGTTACATACATGACACGTGTCTATTAAATATAGCCCACCATATGTTACATACAAGTCACGTCTCTATTAAATATAGCCCACCATGTGTTAAATACAAGTCACGTCTCTATTAAATATAGCCCACCATGTGTTAAATACAAGTCACGTCTCTATTAAATATAGCCCATCATGTGTTACATACAAGTCACGTCTCTATTAAATATAGCCCACCATGTGTTAAATACAAGTCACGTCTCTATTAAATATAGCCCACCATGTGTTACATACAAGTCACGTCTCTATTAAATATAGCCCACCATGTGTTAAATACAAGACACGTCTCCATGGCAGATAGCACACCATGTGTTACATACAACTCACGTCCCCATGGCAGACAGCACACCGTGTGTTACATACAAGTCATGTCTCCATTGTGTAATGTTAGAATAGTCACTGCTTCAGATGTTGGTAAGCAAAACAATGAAATGCGAACATATGATACAGAGGAATCATCAGCAAAAAGCAAGAGGGTCGACTTCATTCCACCGCGTTGTATCTTATATGTTTCAGTCTCTTTCCGCAGGGCGGCCTACCGATAGCGTCGCTCAAATGACAAACTCCGCAGCTTCAGCGACGACCACCAGAAGTCTCGAGAAAATCGCACTAGTGAATCGAATGATATAGACTGGAATCGAACCCACAACCTTCGGTGCGCGAGGCAGGCGGTCAACTACTTGACCACGGAGTCACCCATTCATCACACAAAATACACTAGTCACGTGATGATGCGCGAGTAGAAACAACAGATGACAAGATAAAGAGTAAACGGCGCAAATAAATTTGTAATATACGCGTTAGACTACCCGGAATAACGAGTTTACGACAAGCCAGTGGCATATTATTATTATTATTATTTTTATTATTATTATTATTATTATTATTATTATTATTATTATTATTATTATTCAGCGTTCCGAGCCATTGAGGTTCTTTGCTGCAGATACAATCCGTCTCCATTCGTCTCTCTGGTGGCATATACTCTCGAGAAACAAGAGAAGAGAATCAAAGACAATCAAGTCACATACAACTAACAGAACAGTGTTTAAAGAAGAGACACGCCATGAGAAAAAACAAAGTTTCAAGGTTAAGGGATAAAAAATAGTGTCTTTCTCGAGATAGGGGCGTATTAAAGACAGTAATGTCCTTGGTGTAACTTTGAGGATGACTTGGGGATCTTGGTGGCCTTGCCAATGTTCGAGTAAGTATTACAGAATGGTGATTATATACCTCTATCCAGTTCACTGAAACGGATTACATTCACTCCATCCATGTCACTGACACCCATTACATCCACTCTATACATGTCACAGATATCCATTACATTCACTCTATCCATGCCACTGACATGTATTACACTCAGTCTATCCATGTCACTGACAGCCATTATATCCACTTTATACAAGTCACTGACAGCCATTACATCCACTATATACAAGTCACTGACACCATTACATCCACTTTATACAAGTCACTGACAGCCATTACATCCACTATATACAAGTCACTGTCACCCATTACATCCACTCTATACAAGTCACTGACACCCATTACATCCACTCTATACAAGTCACTGACAGCCATTACATCCACTCTATACAAGTCACTGACACCCATTACATTCACTCTATACAAGTCACTGACACCCATTACATCCACTCTATACAAGTCACTGACACCCATTAGTGAACGACAGGTGTTACATTCACCTACTGTATCTCAATTACTTCACTCTCTTCCGTCCTAAAATATGAAAACACGTAGGCTATATGTATTACTTAACATTAGTAATTACTTGCAATATAAAGAGTGCAGGTAACAATTACTGGAAATATAAAGAGTTCAGGTAACAATTACTGGAAATAGAAAGAGTTCCTTTAACAATTACTGGCAATGGAAAGAGTTCAGGTAACAATTACTGAAAATAGAAAGAGTTCAGGTAACAATTACTAGAAATAGAAAGCGTTCAGGTAACAATTACTGGAAATAGTTACAGTAAGACCTGTTTTCAACATACAGAGTGATAGTAACTACTGCAAGAGATGATCAATTAGGCCTGCACATCACAACACAACATTGCCCTATACTAGCTGAAGCATGCTTTCAGTTTCCAATACTAAAAACTGGATGATAATTACACGGATTGCATCACAGAGAAGATCCCCGGCACTGTTTAACTGACACGTCTTAAAAACCTGGGGGAATGAAGATAAGACCAGACGTGTGCCCTATTGGATGTTTGCGTCGATAACACAATTTTGAGTTATCCCCACTTGACCCGATGACCTTTGAAATAATGACGTCGGACATGACAGTGATAGAGTGGGCATGTGATATCAGGCTTCTAGCTAGTTCTGCTAATGGCGTCATTAGAAGAGGAATCATCTCCATCTCCTTCATTTCACGTGAAAAAGTACGTAAATTCTAAAACCAATAACTGGACAAAAAGTCGATTGGCCGATGTCTGGTTTCTACCAGTAGGGTTGAGTTTCAATACCCCCGTAACCTATGTACAGATATTTTAGTAAAGTTGGACCCGATATGTCCTTTATACAGGAGGTAGATTTGACAACTTGACAAGTGACATGTCGATATTTTAATACCTCCGACATTTTTAACTTAATTAAGCAGGAAATGGCTATTCTAGACATTATAGGTTTTGTTTAGCTATTCTGGGTAGGGAACGTTTTGCCTGTCTATTTTGGGCAGTGAAGGCTTTGATTGAAAATTCTGGGCAGTAATGGTTTGTTTGCCGGTCTCTCTGGCTGTGGGGTTACAACACTTTCTCTCTGTAATCCCGTTTATCACGCAGAGTCTCGCAGCGGAGCGAGAACTGAGGTGGTTCGACCCCCGCTCGTGACTTGCGGATACTGAGCCGGCCGCTCAGAAAGCAATGGCAAACTACTGAGCGTAATCTTGCCAAGAGATCAACAGACAGCTGAAAGATGCTGCTGTTGACAGCTAAGTCCTGTAAAAGGATACGCAAAACATTTTTAATGGTTTGTTTAGCTATTCTAGGCAGTACATATTTAGTTCTGATATTCTAGGAAGTAGAGGTTATGTTTAACTATTCTGGGCAGTACAGATTGTATTTAGCTATTCTGGACTATACAGGTTTTGTAAAGCTGAGAAAGCACTAAAATTACCGAAACTACACATCTTTCGTGTTATCTTACAAAACAAGATCATTACATGATCTACGTCACACGCATGTGTATAACTATGGTATAATCACTATATGGCATGCCGATAGACGCACACAATCATCTGATCCACAAACCTCTGTGTTATTGTTAAGTTCACCCGTCTGTCCAAATCTCCTGATGTCCAAAACTGTCTCCAGAATCCCCAAGTGACGCCGGATGTCGCAACCTGTGTTTAATGTAATTTGAGAATACAGAAGGAAAACTACCTGGTCCTGATAGAAAGCTTCAACACATCTTTGTGAAGCAGTACTATTCTACTGTTCAGGCGTCTGGGGCTTAGGGGATAGTGACAGGCAGTTTCACAATTCCCCGAGACACCGAGACGATTCCCCGACACACCGATACAATTCCCGGACACACCGAGACGATTCTCCGAAACATCGAGACGATTCCCCGACACACCGAGATGATTTCCCGACACACCGAGATGATTCCCCGATACACCGAGGCGATTCCCCGACACACCGAGACGATTCACCGACACACCGAGATGATTCTCCGACACACCGAGACGATTCCCCGACTCACCGAGACGATTCCCCGATACGATTCCCCGACATACCGATACGATTCCCGGACACACCGAAACGATTCCCCGACACACCGAGATGATTCTCCGACACACCGAGGCGATTCCCCGACATACCGAGACGTTCCCCCGGCACACCTAGACGATTCCCCGACACACCCATACGATTCCCCGACACACCGAGATGATTCCCGGACACACCGAGGCGATTCCCCGACGCACCGAGACGATTCCCCCGACACACCGAGACGATTCCCCGACACACCGAGACGATTCCCCGACACACCAAGACGATTCCCCGACACACCGAGATGATTCCCCGACACACCGAGACGATTCCCCGACACACCGAGACGATTTCCCGACACACCGAGACGATTCCCCGACACACCGAGATGATTCCCCGACACACCGTGACGATTCTGTCAAATCGTGCGTAGATGTGTTTCGAACGCGGGTACACGGGATGGCGAACCGCGTCCGTAACCTATTCGCCACGGAGCGCGGTCAGCCGACAATAGATAAATGAATTGTTTGGGGGAGTATAGGCGCCCAACACTATACTGACGACATCTTCCATGGAGTGGAGATTGTCTGTTACAACATGAGGCTCGTACAATCTAAATATACTCAATATCTCTGGCCCCGTGGAAGAGGGTCTTTTATTGTTTCCCTCCAATTGACTTTTAACTGTTGCCGTTTCATCGCAGAAGAGAAGTTGGGAGTTTCAGAGAGTAGTAGTAAGCACGCTAAGCTAGACATACAATTTATTCTGGCCCATGCTGTGTGGCGATGGTGAGCATGTCTGTCAACAGCCTTACGTCCCGCGTAGGGCCACCCATCATTGATGCCGATGTTGCTCCATGACATGATATCAAACTCCCAGCATCTTCTCTCTTGAAAATATACGACATTAGTGGCAATGATTGTGGTCCACAAGTAATTATAGGCTGGAGAAGCCCCTGTTAGACTGTGGCAGTGAGCCTCTTTAGGAGCGACTGGTGTTAAGTTCTAGGTGATGGAACTGTGTAAGCGTGTGGGTGTACTACGTGTATCCCACACTACATCTTTGCCTCACCTGTATCTTACCTTTGGGAACTTCACTGTTATACACTCTGAGCACTCAAAGAATAGCGAGGGAGAAGAGGAGGCTGTAGGCAGAACGACGTCTTTTATTAATTATGTATAGAAAAACGTACACCTATGGTTTAATTTACAAAGTTTACATATTCTTAAAGGTATTCTCAGACACAATCTATGTTTCTGTAAAATTTACATCGGTAAGGGCGTAACACCGGTCTCCCTGGCCTGGGTGTTAACGTCTTTCTCCGTAATCCCGTATATTCTCGTGAATAACGTAACCTGTGCGAGAATCGGTAGTGGTTCTCGCCGTGTTGGTAACTTAAGGAGTATGTGAGCCGGTCGTTCAGAAAGCAATGGCAAACTACTGAGCGTAATCTTACCTAGTACATTTACAGCAGCTGAAAATGCTGATGTTGACTGCAACGTCCTGTAAGGGATGCGCAAAAAAGGGCCTATCATTATAATAGGGAGTATTGTAGACATAACAGGGGTACCCGGGTATTCTGGAGGGAGTATGGGGAAACAACGTACATATATATGCACTGAATCAAAGATACAACGCCCCCCCCCCCCACCCCCGCCCTGTTCTGAAACGGTGGGATAATGCAGACACAATCCACCTGTCCTGTGGTATACTTTTTCAATCTGGGACGCGAAGACACATGACGACGCACCGGTCTTTCGCTTCTGTAATTCATCGTGTAAAGCAGGGGCCGTTGTCATTTAAAGGTGACCGGTACGGATCCCGGCCGGTAGCTACAGCTTTCAAGTGTTATGTTGTCTAGTACGTCCTCTAATAGCTGCGTCTTTCCTAGATCTATGAGCGCTAAACAATACATATGTTGTTATTAATGAACTGTCTTTGTGGCATCAAAGGGTTCCTCAATTGATATTTCTGTATAGAAACTTGCAAGTTGTCAGGGCACTGGCTAGACAACCACATGAAGCCACTGCAAGTGTCTGGAAGAGATCCTTCACAACTCTGCCGTACAAGAATGTATTTGACAAATTGCTGCAACTATACAATGTCTACAATGACTGAATGTTAACTATAAGTAGGTTAGCAGGCAGACGTGACATGTTTATAACTGACCAGGTAATTATAAGTAGCAATACACAACAATATATGCAAGTGACAACTGAACACACATGTTATAGAAGAATATATCGTTCCCACCGCTATCTGATTAAAAGTTCTCCTGGTCTTCCCTCTCAGTTTTGAGATTCTTCCAGACCCCCTGCCGATCCCTCGCATTCAGATTCTTTCCACATATGGGTTTTCAGTCTGTTCCTCCGCCTTCTTCACCTGGCCCCACAAGCGCACGACCACCTTCCCCTTGTCCATAGGCAATCTGCCACTAAGAGGTGCATTCCCTGCTAGCCTATCAGCATGTTTATTCCCCCGCACCCCAGCATGGCCAGGGCAAAATATCTATACAATTCTCACAATCTGTGACCTCTGAAGCGACGATAGTCACTCTACACGAAACATTCTTTTCTCCACCTTACTAAGCATACTCTTTGAATCCGTAATGAATACAGAGTGTGTTGCAGTAGTCTCCTCTAGCCAACGGAATGCCGCTGTTACTGCCTCCACCTCCATTCTCATACTGGAGGTCGTAGACTCATATGCCAGACTCTCCTTTTTCAAGACTCGTCCATTAGCCTTTGCAATAAAACCCCAACCACTACGTCTGTTTCTCACCACTGACCCATCGGAGTAGATGACTATGTCACCTCGATGTTTGTTACTCTGGATCAGCTGTTGCACTTCAAACTCAGTGCGGCCCGCTGCCCATTCTCTGCACTCACGACCCAGTGTTATTATTACATTGTGCCAGTCCGTCATGTCTTGCAGATCTTCAACCTACTTTGTTCCACGATTGATGGTCTCTAGATCACACACTTGACATATAGAAAGTTCTGCTTGTGCCATCCAGGACCTGCCTCGTCTTAGTCTGTGACCCTTGACTATATCCATGGCTGCATGCAGCGGGTGATCCCTATCTGTAGCAATTCTCAGATACCATTTCACCTGAAGGGCCCTATGCCTATCCGTCATTGTTGGTAGCGCTAGGATATGCCTCTTGCATATAATTGGTGTGTCCTTTGTGCTCCCCAGGATTAACCGCATGGCGGCATTCTGTATGCGCTCCAACCTTTCAAGCTGGCTCTTTGATACTGTCAGCAGCCACAAACTATACTCAATGACATAAATTATTAACTTCTGAAAGAGCCTGTAAAGCATCCTCTGGTCTACCCCGGTTGTTGCATAGCTTAGTTCTATCGATATATTAATGATTACGTAGGTTCTTTAGCACTGTATGGAGTGAGCGCTACAAGAACGAAATAATGAATTCCATTATGAAATTCCGGATTGTGGACGAGATACCCTAATCAGATCGCCTGTATTCTTGGGATTAGATCGGTATGCAAGTCATCAGTGATAATATACAGCTATACTTCATGGCAACCAGACTGATCTCAAAATATACCGAATGAAAGAGTTCGGTTGTGGATGGCGGAGGCAGACGATACCACGAGGAGGGTTGCCATTATTCTAGCACGTACAAAGAGGAAAGAAATGGATTGACTGACAGTGGTAGGAACTAAAGCAGGTGACACCCAGAGTTTGTAGGGAGTGGTACAATAGGGATACAAGACTGTCAACACTTGATAGATGAGCATGCTGGCGGAGATCATGGACAGTATGCACCGAGGGATCTACGCATTGTGGAGAAAAACCCGGTGTGGACATTCTCAGCTAGAACCAGTGAGTTATGTCGCGCTCAGCAGAAGGGAGCTCATACAACTGCAACATCAAGTATGAAGACGCAGTTAGCCGCTGCTTTCGTGTGGCTAGATGCAATCAAGTAACCAGAGCAGCAGCTGTTTCTAAATCGTTGTCTGTACCACGTACAGTTAAAATGGACACATTTGTCATGCCGAGACTCTAAAGGAGTTGTACCGATATACTGTCCGAGTTATGCTAGAGTACGAGGCAACGATAGAGCAGGTCGGCTGGCTTCAAGAGTAATTGGATCATTCACGATGGACACGCTTTCAGCACTACCCTCGCCCGTGTAAGAACTTGAATTTGACAACACTCCTGGTGGTATCTTTGCCTCCTAACTGATGTGAGGAAAAATTCCATAAGAGCGGTTTAAAATAAAAAGTGAATGAAAGAATGTGCACTCAGCAATTGACCAGGGAAAGAATGTATTATTGCATCTCATGTTGTAGAATGTAGGAACTCATCAAACCATAAACAACATTATTCTGTCGTCTACCGATTGAACGACTTTACTTGAGTTGTCTTCAAGTTGTTCCTCACTAGACTCTCAGGTCACGTGCAGAGTTCCATAGAAATATAGGTTCTGGTGGCTCAGCATGTCTTGAACTGAAACTGTCACACCGAAGTGGAGGTCAAACGTAGAGTGACTGCTTATCTAGCACATTTAACTTAAGCTGGAACCTAATACATATACATGTAAGTAGGGAATCTTGCGTAAGCAGAGATAGAGAGAGAGAGAGAGAGAGAGAGAGAGAGAGAGAGAGAGAGAGAGAGAGAGAGAGAGAGAGAAAGAGAAATAGAGAGAGAGAGAGAGTTGGGACTGGTTGAAAGTTTCAGCGGATACCCCTGGTACCAGGTATCAGATATGTGGTGACTTCAATGCACGCGCAAAAGAGTGGGGCAGGTCGAGAGAGAACAGGCAGGGTACTGCTCTTAGTCGGATGTGGTCTGTCTAAATGATGGGACACCAACCAGGCTGGCAATGAGACATGCCATCGACGGCACTTGTATCCCAAGAGGCATAAAAAACAAACTAGAGTGTCCTTGGGGATCATTGTAGCAACCACCTACCCTGCTCTGTACTGATACCTAAATTCAGTACAGGCAGGGCTATAAAAGCCCGCAGAGCATTCAGGTTTGATTGCGACCACTCTTCGCTATAGGGGGGGGGGGGGCCTTCGATCACAGAGACGGTCTAAACCAACAAGAAGATTCTTTACCCAACCACCATGGTGGACACCAGAGATAGAGAATTCATGGCAGGAAATTATGGTGGCCATAAGGAATATTCAAAGGGTGCGGAGAGCAACAGATTAATTTTCTACAGAATTGGAGGAATCGGAAAGGGATATAAAAGTAAAGGTGCAGGATTTTAACCTCCGGGCAGCAGAGGCAAAAAGGATGAAGTGGGAACAGTTTACACATGAAGTCGGTGGGGATGTGACATTAGGTAAATTCGGGAAGCTGCACCAGCAGATGAGCAGACAGGCTATGCCTAGTACATATGGTACCGTTTATGATGATAACAGCCGACCTATGACAACTGACCAGGACAGAGGGGAGGCCTTTCATGCACGATTTTTAAAACAGGCGTATCAGCAAGATAGAGCTATTAGAGATATGGCCAGAGAAGCCTTGTCACGGGTCACTAGGAAGGAGGACTGTGAGTTTAAGGTGCAGGATATTATACGGGTATAGAAGAGGGCTAAAGACACATCGCCAGGCCCGGATGGGGTAAGGTACACCCAGATGAATAACATGAAAGATGGGGACTTGGAGGAGATGGCTCTTTGCTTCAATCTAAACATCAATACGGCGGAAATTCCCCATGATTAGTTGCACAGCTACCTGGTCTCACTCCCAAAGCCAGGTAATGACCAATCCAGACTTAATGGATAACGAATCATAACCCTGCAAAACATCTTCGGCACAGTCTTTGAAAATATAGTAGCTCACAGGATTCAGCGACATTTGGAAAGACGTAATCTGCTGCCCGAAGGGCTCGAGAGTTAACTGCTTGGGAAGGATATTGGGCCAATGCGGCTAATATTGCATTTGATGCCTATGAGGGGTTCCAGGATAAACATGAGACAGTGGCGGTAGCTCTTGACCTGGAGGATGCGTATAACAGGGTCATGTATGATCGGTTGATATACACTTTGATGAACATGGTGGTCTGCCCTTGCCTTGTCATATGGGTTGCGGCAGTCCTTTGCGAGCGTAAGGTTGCAACTGCGCATGGGTCCTGGACACCTGATCCCTGAACGATTACACCTGGGTTCCACATGAATCTTCCTTGTCATCAGTGCTCTTTAATGTCTACACCAGCAAAGTTGCGGGTATTGAGACACCAGGTGTTGGTAGAATCTTGACATTTGCAGATGATGTGCTGGTGTACAGACAGGGCAGAGATAGGGAAAGTGTGGCTGCAGAATTACAGGTGGCAGTAAACAGGGTAACAGACTGGTGCAGGCCGTTTTAAACCCAGACAAGGCATCGGTTGTGTGGTACTCCCTGGATAACCGGATTATGAATGCAGATGTCCCATGTATTATATTGAATGGATGTCCTCTTATTAGAGAGAGTAAATTGAAGTACTTGGGTATAACCTTTGACGGGTGTTTGTCTTTTAAAGATCATGTGGAGGCTTTGGTGGTGAAGGCTGGTAGGGGACTTAATGCTTTGAGGGCGATGACAGAAACAGGTTAGAGAAGATGATGCTTTACAGGCTCTTTCAGCAGTTAATAATGTCTGCCAGTGGGTATGGTGTGGGGCTCTTGACAGTATGAAAGAGCCAACTTAAAAATTTGGAGCGCATACAAAATGCGGCCATTCGGGTGATTCTGAGGTGCACACGGAACACACCAATTATATGTATGAGTCATATCCTGGCGCTACCAATAATGGCGGTTAGGCATAGTGTCCTTCACGCCAAATGGTACCTGAGAGTTGCTGCAGATAGGGATCACCCCCTGCTCAAAGCCATGGCTATTGTCAAGGGTCATATGCTAAGACGAGGCAGGTCCTGAATGACACAGTCAGAAATATCTATACGTTGTGATCTAGAGACCATCAATCGTGAAAAAACAGTGGGTTGAAGTACAAGCAGACAGGACGGACTGGCACAATGTAATAGTAAAACTGGATCGTGAGTGTAGAGAATGGGCAGCGGGCCACACAGAGTTTTAGGTGCAACAACTGATACAGAGTAATACTCATCAAGGTGACATAGTCATCTATACTGATGGATGAGTGGTGAGAAACAGACGGAATGGTTGGGGTTTTATTGCGAAGGCTAAAGGACTATTCTTGAAAAAGGAGATTATGGCATATGTGGCTACGACCTCCAGCATGAGATTGGAGGTGGAAGCAGTCACAGCGGCATCTGTTGGTTAGAGGAGACCAGTGCAACACACATTATCTTCTTCCTCACGACTAAAGGAGTATGCTTAGTAAAGTGGAGAAAGGAATGTTTCGTGTGGAATGGCTCACCTCGCTTCATAGGTCACTGTTTGTTAGAATTGTATGGATTATTTTCCCTCGCCATGCGGGAGTGCGGGGGAATGAACTTTCTGATAGGCTGGCAGTTAATGCACCTGTTTGGTGGTCTATTACCCAAGGACAAGGAAGAGGTAATCGTGCGCCTATGGGTGGAGGAACAGATTGAGAACCCGCATGTGAAAACGATGAGATTGCAGGGGATTGGCAAGGGTTCTGGTAGAATCTCAAAACTGAGAGGGAAGACAAGGAGAACTTTCAATTAGATGGCGATGGGAACTATTAGTAGTGCGACTCTTTGCTAGCTGCTGAACGAAGTGACGGGGAGCATATGTGATTGTCCTGAGTGTAGTGATTTCGGTTGTTAAATCAACTCAACTCAACCAGGAATACTATAGGTAAGAGCAACATATAGCATTCACATTTACCAATGGGACTTAGAAATATTGTAGGACAATATGTTGAGAACCACTGCCTTAGCACACAAACAGAAAGTACTCATTGGTTAGTCCAGAGGACAGAGTAAGATAATGATTATCTTATAGGCTGCGGAAATGAGGCTGCGTGTCTGACAAGTCCTGAGGAAATGATGATAAAGGAACAGAGCATTCTTAAATCATGCGAATTCGCAAACAGTCTCATTCCCTGTGTGCGCTTTGAAAGGATAGTCATAGCTTGCCGTGTTGTGTATAATGTTGCTCATTTCCATGAACTGTCTGCGTACTGAAATCATCGGGGAGAAATGTGGGTGGTTTTTGCATTTGTGTCAATTATTATGTTACGGTTGATACTGCAGCTTTATTATAAATATTCTTCGGGAGCTGACAGTAAGAAAGACACTTACAGAAGAAGGGGACCGTAATAAAGCACAAGAAAGCTTCTGGGGCTCACGGTAAGAAAGATACTTATAGAAGAGGGCTTCAGGAACTGATAATACGAAAGAAGAGGACAGAAACAGAAGGAGTCAGATGTGACATCATATTTTTATACTCAATAACCCATACTGACCAAGACACGCATAAGATAAGCAAACATAGTCTGAAAGTAAACAACCCTTAGAGATGCAGAATAAAGGCCATAAGGCACACCTTCTACAATAAAAAAAAAGCGTGATACTTTTCACAGAAATACAGAAGAGGACTCCAAAAGGAAATCAGAGATAAAGGTAAGTAAACAATCGGCCACAAAAACAGGCAGGAGGGAAGTAGAACGACAGGCCTTACATACCGGTGGACGGACTGACGGACGAACTGGCGGAGAAGAGTGACACGGATGCACTGGCAGAGGACAGACAGATCTATCGACACAATAACCTACTGATAAGCTAGTGGACAAAAAGATTAATCATTCAAACAGGCGGGCATGTGGACGAGCCGGTGTGCGGGTGGATGGCCCTACCGATCGACAGCCAGCCAGCCAGGCTGAAAGGCAGCTTACGCACACACGCACGCACACACACACACACTGACACAGCATGTAATGTAATTTGTACCACAGAAGCACATAGGACATATAGACAGACATAAAGACATAAGCACTTAAAGAAAGAAACCATATATAGATGCCATCCACCAATATGTAGATGAGATCCAACCATATGTAGACGAGATTCAAACATATAGATGACATCCAACCATATGTAGATGAGATCCAACTATATGGAGATGCGATCCAACCATATATAGATGAGAACCAGCCATAAATAGAGATCCACACATATAGATGGGATCAGCCATATAGATGAGATCCAGACATATACTGCGATCCAGCCATATACATGCGATCCAGCAATAAATAGAGATCCACCCATGTAGATGTGATCCACCCATATATAGATGTGATCCAACCATATATAGATGTGATCCAGTCATATATAGACGTGATCCAGCCATATATAGATGATATCCAATCACACATAGAGATCCAACCATATAGATGAGATCCAGCCATATATAGATGACATCCAGTCACACATAGAGCTCCAACAATATAGATGAGATCCAGTCATATATAGATGTGATCCAGTCATATATAGATGTGATCCAACCATGTATAGATGTGATCCAACCATATATAGATGTGATCCAGTCATATATATATATATGTAATCCAGTCATATATAGATGTGATCCAACCATATATAGATGATATCCAATCACACATAGAGATCCAACCATATAGATGAGATCCAACCATATATAGATGAGATCCAGCCACACATAGAGCTCCAACAATATAGATTAGATCCAGTCATATATAGATGAGATCCAGCCAAAAATCGATGAGATTCAGCCCTATGTAGAGATCCACCTCTAAAGAACAGACCCAACCATATAGATGACATACATCCAAATATAGATGGGATCCAACCATATAAATAAGATCTAACTATAAACAGGAGAATATAAACAAACAATAGAGTTACACCAGATCATTGTCTAGAGACGGGAAGTCCAGAAGAGAGCCACGCATTTGGTGATGTTCAAACCGTATGCTTTGTCGTAGTGAATTTGAATCACAAAGACACAAACAATAGATTTATGATTTATTGTCTGGTAATGCCGGCTTCCTGGCCTAGAGGTTACCGACTTTTCTCCGTAATCTCGTAAGTAACGCGACGACGGTGAGAATCAGCAGTGGTTCGAATCGCGTCAGTAACTTACGGGGTATGTGAGCCGGTCGCTCAGAAAGCAATGGCAAACTACTGAGAGTAATCTTGCCAAGAAATCAACAATCAGCTGAAAGATGCTGATGTTGACAGCGATGTCCTGTAAAGGATATGCAAAAAATTTTTTGTCTGGTAATAATTTATTTCTCTGCATCCCAACAGTTGTTTAACACAAAAAAATGGTCCCACATGTTAAAGCTGCCCAAGGCAATCACTATTCATCTATAGAAACCAACTTTGTGCAAACAATAAAACATGATAGTCAGTTTGAAATTACCGTGGTAAACAATTCAAATTACAGTCTGAATATGTGCATTGTACGTTTCAGCTCGAAGGACGTTTCAGCTTGAATGAGTTATATAATTACTCTAGTTTATGTTGTGTAATTTCTGCATTAAGTACAGGTAGGTAGGTAGGTAGGTAGGTAGGCAGGCAGCCAGGCAGGCAGGCAGGCAGGCAGGCAGGTAGGTGTGTGTGCGTGCGTGCTTGCATGAGTGTGTGTGTGTGTGTGCGTGTGCGCGTGCGCGTGGTGTGTGTGTGTGTGTCTGTGTGTGTGTGTGTGTCTGTGTGTCTGTGTGTGTGTGTGTGTGTGTGTCGAAGCCATCATAAACCCCTCTATTTATGCTTGAACTATGTATATCCATATTATACAGTTATGTGTATACCTATATATGTCTATCGATAAAATAGGACACTTTACTTCTACTCAATATTCTTTGGTGTTTATGTAGAGTTACAGTCTACTATATTGCATGTATAAAGCATAGCGCCGGCGTCCTGGCCTAGAGGTTAGCAACTTTTCTCCGTAATCTCGTATACTCTCGTAAGAAACGTGACGACGGTGAGAATCAGCAGTGGTTCGAATCGAGTCGGTAACTTACGGGGTATGTGAGCCGGCCGCTCAGAAAGCAATGGCAAACTACTGAGCGTAATCTTGCCAAGAAATCAACAATCAGCTGAAAGATGCTGATGTTGACAGCGATGTCCTGTAAAGGATATGCAAACATTTTTTTGTCTGGTAATAATTTATTTCTCTGCATCCCGACAGTTGTTTAACACAAAAAATGGTCCCGCATGTTAAAGCTGCCCAAGGCAATCACCATTCATCTACAGAAACCAACTTTGTGCAAACAATAAAATATAATAGTCAGTTTGAAATTACCGTGGTAAACAATTCAAATTACAGTGTGAATATGTGCATTGTACGTTTCGGCTCGAAGGACGTTTCAGCTTGAATGAGTTATCTAATTACTTTAGTTTATGTTGTGTAATTTCTGCATTAAGTACAAGTGTGTGTGTGTGTGTGTGTGTGTGTGTGTGTGTGTGTGTACCGACATGTCATGGTGGTATAAATTCAGTTGATGGAGCACACGATAGTTAATGTTAGGAGAAAATTAATTATTTAACTAAGACCAGAATAATTGTATAAGTATCTGAACCATGCCGCTCGAGAAAGGGCATAACGAAATCTAGGCTTGTCGAAGGAAGCATGGTATCCAAAATGGTGAAACAAAGCTAGAGATTAAAGTTAGACTGCACTTGATGAGTGTCTAGCCTTGTAGCTATTTTATTTATGTAGGTAATATGTGTAATTCTGAGGAGTTAGTTGTGACAGAAAGTAAAGAATGTTTAAATTGTTAAAAAGAAGTTTTCTTCTCACATGGTCCAACATGCTATCACGTGGATCAAAAGTCAAACACTTACAACGTGGGAAGGGGACATCTCCACATTCCCTTTATGTTTCTTGTCTGAAGTGAAGGCATTCTCTAGCCTAGTATGTAATTTATAGTGATACTTCAGTCGCTTGTATAGCATAATTTGTGTGTGGCTGAAATTGATCAGAGTCATAATCTATGTTGATACTTCATAGTGTGAAATGTAATTTGTGTGTTTTCAACATTGATCAGATTTATAATCTATTTTGATTCTTCATTGTTCGTGAAATGTAATTTGTGAGTTTTCGAAATTTATCGGACTTATAATATATGTTGATGCATCAGTAATGGGTGAAATAGAATATCTATGTGTTTTAAATTGATTAGACTTACTAAAATGGTTGGGTAAGGGTCAGAATATTAGGTGTGTACTTTATTTGTATGTCATTGTGTCATGGTTGATTCTAGGACAAGGGAACTTGTCTATGACAGGGATACATAGCACATGATACTCTAAGCTTTTGTGTGTATGCGATTGAGCGTTGGGCCGACATTGTGAAGGACAAGGGCCCCATCAGTTGTTATGACTATTTTATAACTTTAAAGTCTTCTCTTGGAGAAACCCCTTATTATTCCTAGCACTTAGGTCTTCTGATTGTCTTATTATCTTTAATCATAGACTTCGCCGCTGAGGCCTAAACAATTTTGATAATGTTGGCAGGCTTGATGTCTCAGACTGCTGGTGTCAATCACTTAATTGAAGATTCCAGTCCTAGTCGTCGGCTAGCGGGTGCCCAATGTCAAGTTTCTCCCCTATTCAGTTGACGATTATTAGTATCTATTGATCCTTGAGTCAGGGTTGTATTTAGTATAATATAAGATGGTGCTCAACAGAACTTAATTTCATATGATTGTTCCTTAGCACGCAGGAAGTGGCAAATAAGCCAAGAAATAGGTAATTTGCATGTTGATGGGTTGGTTGGTGATTTTAGTTGAGTCAATTCAATTGACTATCTGTGACATGTTGGGAAGTTGGAAGCAGTACCCACCTCGACCTACCCCACAATGAAGTAACTCTATGAGGATGGGACTAATTTCATTTGGAGGGGATGGGTCCTTGGAAGCCAAAGTGTCCCATAATAGCTCTGGAAATCTAAGGGTTTCCCAGGAATGTTGATTTCTTCCCTCCAAAATCTTCCTTCCCGAAAAGAGAAACTTATTTAGCTCGAAGCCCCCCACCTATGATCATTTTCCCCTTTTGGTGAAAAGTCACAGGAAATTTATAAGATTTAAAGTTCCCTTTTCTGAGTAACCTGGAACCTGGGAGATTACAATAGAACAGGACTTAGCTGTCTATTCGTGTTTACCCAGCCACATGTAGTTCCAGATTCTACAATTATGTGATGTAGTTTCATTAACTAAAAACATAAATAATAAAATGTTTTGTCACACCACAATTTACTTAACAGAAGAATGCAGGAAAAGTTAATTTTGTTTATTAACCAAAAAGCTGTGGAAGTAAACCAGTGAAGCATTATGATCATATGAACAATACACATCAGTCTTTAGAATAATGATCTATAGACACAATGGATAATAGAACTCCTAAAAGATCACAATGTGGTTCTGTCATTTCATCACTGGACCACCCCACTTATTTCCTATCAATGTCTGCATTTCACAAATGTTCTCCTTGTGAACTTTCGGTTAGTTTATTAGTGAAAACCTTTGAATTAAACAGTCTACACAAAATAAGATCTGGAGAGATTCATAAAATACTCTCCTCTCTCTGGAAGTTCTTGCTGGTTCCTGAGTTCAATCAATCAATCATGTGCCATGCCGGAAAGCGTGGGCGGTCATGATTCGCCATTTCACTCGATCACCAGAGTCGTGGATCAGCTCAGTGTTCCTGTCTCGTCCATGCCATGTGGCCAAGCCATCCAGGTATTTTCCTCTCGGTCTTCCTCTTGGTCTGTTCCCCTCGATCTTGCCAGCTGTCACCAAGTTCTCCAGTCCATTTCTTCTCATAACATGTCCAAAAAATTTTGACTGTCTACGTCTAATTTCTCTAATCAATCTACGATTTTCATTTGTCTCTTGTAGTACTTGGTCATTGGTTTTTCTATCTGTCCATGGTATTCTTTGCATTTTCCTCAGAAACCACATTTCTGCAGCCATCAGATGTTTTTCAGCTTGACTGCACATTGTCCAAGTTTCACATCCATACAAAAGAACAGGCTCTATGTATCCCCTCAACACTCTTTTTCTCGTTTCAATTGACATCATTTTATTGGTCAGAATGTTTTTCATCTTGCTAAAGGCTACCTTCGCAATGGCGATTCTTGTTCTAATCTCTTCAAGGCATCTACCATCAGATGTTATGACTGTTCCGAGATAATTGAACCGATTCACTTGCTGAAGAATATTCCCATTTACTTGTATATTACATTGTGGTACTTCGTTCTTCCTAGTGACGACCATAACCTGTGTCTTCCTACAATTTAATTCCAACCCCAGCTGCTCACTGTATACAACCACAGCGTCTACTAATTGTTGCAGATCCTGTGCATTGTCTGCAATCAATACTGTATCATCTGCATATCTAATGTTATTTATGTTTCGTCCTCCAATGCTGATTCCATTTAGGTCTTCTACATTTCTGAAAATATTTTCACTGTATAAGGAAAAAAGATCTGGAGACATTACACATCCCTGCCTAACACCTCTCTTAATAGGTTGGTATTGTCCTACTTCATTATCAATTCTTATGGCAGCTTGTTGTTTCCAATATATGTTTTTTATAAGTCTAATGTCTTTCCCATCAATTTGTAGATCTGCCAGCATATCCACAATGTTGACATGTCTTACTCTATCAAAAGGCTTTGTGTAGTCAATAAAGCAAAGATGTATATCCTTGTTTACTTCTAAAGCACGTTCAATAACTGTTCGCAGCATATACACAGCATTTACTGTACCCTTTCCTTCTACAAAACCACATTGTTCTTCCCCTATTTCAGGTTGTATTTTCTTCCTCACTCTTTGCATGATAATTCGTAACAAAATCTTTGTGATGTGACTCATTATACTAATTGTTCTATGTTGATCACATTCTAAGGTTCCTGATTTCTTTGGGATTGCAATAAATACAGAATTACATAATTCAGAAGGTATATCTCCAGTATCATATAATGTGTTCAGCAGTCTAGTGACTTGCTCTAGTCCAAATTCTTCTAAAGCTTTAATCATTTCTGTTGTGATGTTACCTGCACCGGGGGCCTTGCCAGCTTTCATATGCTTAAGAGCATTTTGAACCTCCATCTTTAAAATTGCTGGTCCTTCATTATTAAATCTAATAGCATACTGTTCCTCTCTGTTATCATTATACAGGTCTTTCACATAATCTGTCCATACATGTAGAATCTGATCTTTTTCTATTATGACTTTGCCATCTTTAGTTCTTAGACAGCCTGTTGATGTACTTGTTCTTTTATTAGTAAGTTCCTGAATCCTTTTGTGCACTAATTTGGTATTTTGACTGTTGTGTTGTTTTTCAATTCCTAAGCACTTTTCCTCAAGCCATGATTCTTTTGCCTTCCTACATAATATTCTGACTTGTCTGTGAATTTCTTCATATTTGTCAGGATTATTTTTGTTGAGTCTTCTTGTTTCCATTAAGTGTAAAATTTCCTCAGTCATCCATTTCTTACGACCCACCTTCTTTAATTTTGGAATAGTTGTTTCTGCAGCCATATTGATTGAATTCTTTAACATTTCCCATTGATCATCCACATCCTGGAACAGGATCTCTAGATCAGACAATATTTCAAATCTGTTCTGTACTTCTATGTTGAATTTGTTTTGTATTTCCTTGTCATTACTCAATGTACACAAATCATATTTAGTGTTCCCTGTTGTATACTTGACTTTCTTCAACTTTATCCTCAATGTTCCTGTGAGTAATCTGTGGTCACTATAACAATCAGCACTGGGAACTGTTTTTGCTACTGTTAGGGCGTTTCTAAATCTTCTGCTAATGAGAATGTAATCAATCTGGTTTCTAATCCTGCTATCAGGACTCCTCCGGGTCCATAATCTTCTAGGGTGTTGCTTGAACCAGGTGTTTCCTACAATCATTTCCTGTTCTTTTGCCCACTCTGCTAGTCTGTATCCTCTTTCATTTCTCTCTCCTAAACCATAGTTTCCTACTGTGTATCTATCCCCTTGATTTCCTACTTTTGCATTGAAGTCCCCTATTATAATGTTTATTTCTGAATTTTTACATTTCTTTAAGGCAGACTCTATGTCATTATAAAATTCCTCTACACTATCTTCACTGGACTCTCCTGTTGGGGCATATACTTGAATAACATTTATGTTAAAAGGTCTGCCACTCAATTTAACTAGTAGTACTCTGTCCGACACGGCCCAATATCCCTGAACAGACGTTGATGTTTTCCGGTCCAAAATTATTGCCACTCCCCTATGTCGATCCTCACCTCCAGAATAAATAATCTTAAAATCTTTATGTATCTTGATGCCTGCTCCTGTCCATCTCGTTTCGCACATACCTAATATATTAATTTTTTCTCTTTGAATTTCTTGTGTTATGTTCTCTAATGTTCCGTCGTTGTTTAACGTCCTAACGTTCCATGTTCCTAATTTTAATGTCTCTGTCCTTGTCTTGCGATGATCAGTCTTTAAGCGAATAGGAGTTATCTAAATGAAAAACTGACTATACACAGTCCTTCCTTATTAGTTTGTCATTCAGACTTCTGCCATGATTTAGATAATCTGCAAGTCCTTGTGAGGTATAAAATGATCCTAGTGATCTTAGAAATGTTCCTGAATTTCCGATATTGTCAATCATCAGAATGATCATGAAGCACAGATCAGGTTTTGGGCGCAGTTTTGTAATGATCTGGGGACTCATTGATAAGATTAATCTTAGTCCTGACTGCAGATCCCTGTTAGCACCTCTTTATTACAGATCTGCTGTTCGTTTACAGATCCATTGTACATTATTGGGCAATGAATTGCAACTCTGGATCATGACAATCTGCGAACACCGTCATCCTCACCTGAGGTGAACAAACATGGTGAACCTATTTATATCTAGTCAATGGATGATAACTCTCGAGTTGACAAGAATGAAAAGGGCTACAGACAGGAGTTACAGAAGGTAGTAGATTCAGGAAGTACCTACAAGTTAGAGCTACAGTGTCTCTTTTTTGTACTGGCATTAGACATCAGCAATTGTAGTTGGCAAGCCTTCTTATTCTGCTCTTGTGCATGATGATCTGTGGACTGATGTTCTCACAGAGGACACAGACACAGTGAATGACAAGGCGAGGAGAGGAATGATGGAGAGTTAATGATAAAATGCACCCAGCATAAATGATCCTAAATAGTAATGGAACAGAACAGGATGATTGTTTTATTATTCATAATAACTCATGTTACCAATCAGTGCTGCCTCAATTGTTTTAGCCTGCCTGGTTACTTTCCTGTTTATACCTTCTCACCTCTTCTGTCATTGCCTTTACTTACTTCTTATGACACTGGGGTGATATTTCCCCTTGACAGTTTAGAAGTGATTATGCATGGAAGCATACTATATGTTTCTCCTTTACTTACTTTGTGAAACAGGGTGATGATTTAATAAAATTTCATTCCACATGTTGAATCCAAGTAATAATGTAAAGAACATATATTAAATATTTTCACTCTTATGTTAATATAATTAACATATAATTGGTATGAATGTGGAGGTTTATGTGAAACATTCCTTATGAGGATTTACACTGCCTCTCATTCATTAACACTTAAATACAGAGTGAACGAAAGATGAGACGACACAATGCACTCATTCTCTCATTCTAACACCACTCTTCTTTTATTCGTTCACTTGAGTGCTGGAGTTGGGCTGTTAGCTTGACTGTGGTTCGTCAGAGTGCTAGATACATGTGTTCGAATAAATCACAACAGTATAAATGCTGGACCAGTCATTGATGCTAAACAGTTACACACACAATCTGTCTTCACACCACGGACATATAAGATAAGAGGTAGAGCCTTTAATTCCCCCCTCTCACATTCGCGTGTGTTGACGATTCGCTGTGGATTGAACTAAGGCGGCACATAGCACACAGATCATAGTTTATCCTGTACTAAACCTGCTCGGAACACAGTCAGAAAGCTAGTAGGAGTTAGACTTAGGAATAGGAAACAGTCTGGGCATAAGTTAGCCTCTTTTCACAGCTTAAGACATAGTGTTTGTACAGCAACTCTTCTGGAAACGAAAGATAGATGGAGTCAGATATCTACACCAGTGCTGGCAGAAAGTAGCCATTTTGGCACCGCGTGAAAGTTGGCGGCTATCTTCTGATAGAAGAATATATATATTCATTAGTGCCGAAGCTTACACACACACACACACACACACACACACACACACACACACACACACACACACACACACACAAACACACACACACACACACACACACACACACACACACACTCTCTCATACATAAAGCTTTACCTGACTCATAAGTACATAAACTCAGCCATAATTTAGTCTGAAGTCTTCCCATGAATCAGGGAGAGGGACATACAGATCAAATGGACTCTTAATGAAACCACATCTGGCCTCCTTGACGGTCGATCTGCATGTGCCAAATGTTAGCGTCTCTGAACCCAAAACTTTTCGCGGCGACGCGATTCTTCTAGGTTAGCCAATGAATAAGGCAGGATCCGATCATCTGACCTGCCTATCACTGGGTGTCATAGCTATTCTTAGAGCTGACGCCACATTACTGGCATTCCAATGCTTTCTAGTGCGAACGCTTTTGTTGAGAAGTGTGTTTTGAAGTAGTGCTGTGCAGGTGTGAACTGTCTGAGTGCGCAATATGCGACACTATCTCAACAATGCGGGTGTAACAGTCTGTGAACATAATAATTAGTGAAAACTGTATAAGCAGCAGGAAAGACAGCAAAGAAGAAGTCAAGATCGCCATCTAAACCAACCTGCCCTATTAAAAGGATAGGATGCAGTATAAGGCTACCAATCGACTTACAAAAAGTGACAAAGCGCAACTGGAAGGCCCGCTGAAGAACCTGAGATCACATTTCAAAAGTATGGAGGGAGAAAAAGACAAGACGCAAGAGACACAGACTGCGTATCCTGGACGAACTGAAGCAAGTTCAGCAGAATATTGAGCATAATGTCGCTCGAATGGCTGCTATAAAAGCCGAGACAGATGAAACGCTAGCAAAAATACAAAAAGAGAAAAGACAAATGAAACTCTTAAACAGATTCAAGAAGAAATAGAACAAATAGAACTGCGCAAGTCACAGAACGAAACACCCTAACCAGAAAATGCAAAGACAAAGACAGAAGAAGAAGCAGCAAAAGAAGAAATAGAACTTTATGAAGAAGGCTATCCAGACCAAGACCGGGTGTGTAGGGAGGCCATGAATCGCTATCATTCCCCCAGAAAGATCTAACCATCGATGTGGCTACGACACAAGATACCAAAGAAGACCGAGAAGACACGAAAACAGACTACAAAGATCAAGACATAGCTGAAGGAAAGACGACGACTGGTAAAGCTCCCTACAGGTAACAACACCACATGACGAGGCGGGTACACAATAAATCCAAGCCTTAACATGTGTGCAACTCTGTCCAGACATGTAAAACCACAAGGATAAAACGAACACAATTGCAGAAACTCAAACATCTTCAAAGAAGCAGATATAAGCAAATCCATGTACGAAATAAGAACGAGATACAACATAAGAGCCCCAGATGCTACCAATTTGGTACAGCCGATAACTGAACAGGGCCATTCTTCTCTTGAGCAAGCAAGCAAGCAAGACCTACTGTCTATATCTTAGTACGGTTGTTCGCCTTCCTTTTCCAGCCTGGCCACTGACAGAAGACATGATCTTTTCTGGGACCTGTTTAAATCATACAGTCTAGAATCACGAGCCATTTAATCTCTTCTTCGGCAGAAATTGGTCTTTTTTTCTGAAGTCCATTTATCGTTAATTTTGAATAGTTTCTATCAAATTATCTAGCGCTACGCTACAGAGTGAGTGTGTGTGTGTGTGTGTGTGTGTGTGTGTGTGTGTGTGTGTGTGTGTGTGTGTGTGTGTGTGTGTGTGTTTTTGTGTGTTTTTTTTTTTGAGGGGATGGGGAGAAGAGCAATGTGCTAAAGAATTTTAAAACCAAATGAATCATGACCTGGTTGTTTACAGGCGTCTAGTTATAGATGTATTGGCTATTGCACACATGATGTAGCTTGTGAATTGTTTAGGTTCCTGACAACAGATTATATTAGCCACATCTCCTGGTCATAGTAAGTGGTTCTATCACACGGTGTTAGCTGAACTTATTCACACCTTAACATACGTTCTTGGTCACTGTAAGCGGTTCTATCACATGGTATCAGCTGAGCTCTTTCACACTTTAACATACATTCCTGGTCACTGCAAGTGGTTCTATTACACGGTGTTAGCTAATCTTATTCATACTTTTAACATACATGCCTGGTCACTGCGAGTGGTTAAATCACACGGTGTTAGCTGAGTTTATTCACACTTTAACATAGCATTCTTTAATGTGAACACACCAAATGAGCTAAGTAATATTTCTCTGGATAGGAACAGTCCAAGTGGTAATTTCGTGGGAAAGAAAAGGTAACAACTCGCGGACATATAACGAGTCAAAGTAACATGACATGGAACAGAAATA
>OY992879.1:46026323-46028823 GCA_963921405.1 Cepaea hortensis
CGTCAATCTCTGTATTTAAATGTTTGTGTATATCTACTATCTCTGTGTTTATCTCTGTGGATATATCTACAATCTCGGTGTATATCTATTTGGATATATCTACTATCACTGTGTTTATCTATTCAGGTAAATCTACAATCCCAGTGTTTACCCAAGTGTGTATATCTACTAACTCCGTGTGAATCTGTGTGTGTGAATCTTGTCAATAAAAGAGTGTATTTCTGTTTATCTCTAGAATACATCTGCATATATATATATATATATATATATATATATATATATATATATATATATATATATATATATATATATATCAGATCCATGCGTGCGTCTACCGCTCACACAGTTATTAACACACACACACACACACACACACACACACACACATTCACATGTTGACAACAATGTCCAGTGTCAATGCCCTCATGTCCGTCTGCAACATCTTGAGCTGGGATCATCTACTGTACACGTGTCGTCTTTGCTGGTCATAGAATGTCTCATCGGTGAGTGTGTGAGGCTTCTTCTGGTACTAGACAACTACACAGAACCTTTTATCCTGGATGTACCAGATTCACCTACCTACGCCCTCATCCGGTTTAAGTGGCTAAAAGAGATTCATCTACTTTAAAAAACATTTTCCTAGATATGCTGGAGTCATTAACACTCATTAGATACAGCCGGTTTGTGTTTAAGTGTATATACGAGATTTATGTACATAAATTAAATACATCGGGTTCATGTTTTCCTGGATATGCGAAATTAATCTACATACATTACATACAGCTCTTTTGTGTTTAAGTGTATATACGAGATTCATCCACACACTGTCGGTTTTTGTTTAAGTGGATTTACGAGATTAATCTACACATATTACATACAGCCGGTTTATGTTTTTTTCCGGGGTGTACGAGTTTCATCTGCCTATATCCCTCAGAGCAGGGCTTTATTGTTATGCAACTGTCTAAGGTCTCAGTTCGTTCTGCTCCCCTATCTGTTAAAGCTACTTAATCTGAGGTGACCAAGGAAAGAGCGACACTTAAAGAAGAAACCAAGGCAGCATCGACAAAGAATGAACAGATAAGGAAAGAAACAACAACATCACGTCATCAGTATATTTTTCATCGTTCGGTGAGAAAATAAAATGATAAACGAAAGTATTTAGAAATAAATCAGACAACGAAAGACCAGATACACTATGAAGAGACAAACAAGTCGGAGACAAAAATAAATAATTTTAAAAAAACACACACACACACACACAAAGAAACAAACAAGCAAACAAAATGACAAAGAGAGAAGCGACAAATAGAGGAAGCAATAAGTGAAGCACAATGAAAGTATGTCTCAAACTGATCACCTGAAACCTCGCTATCGCAGCAGTTGCAGCAGATGGCAGGCAGCAGTGATGAGTGTAGCATCAACGATGAATTTGCATACAGGCAGTTGAGGAATCGATAAGCTGCCATTTATATAAACAAGTCGTAGGGTCGATTACATTCCAGCCAGGCCGTGCAGCTGATTGAGTGAATACATTACTGCAGCGATAACAGCCACACACTGACTCCAGCCACTCTGCGTGAGAACACAGCCATCAACAACTTTACCATAACGTCAGCAGCAACTTTGTTATGACGTCAAACAACAACGTTATCCCGACAACAAAACCAACTGTACAGGTGAGGTCGAATACCACACATTCGTATAATAAGAAATCGATGTGTTTCACGTGGTTTAAATGAAATCTGTGAATACGGGGTATATTACAAACATGTTGATAGCACTACACACATTATCTTCAACCAGCATCATTAATATCAGCGGAATAAAGACGTTAAAGCTGAAGAAATTGAACAACATGTAACAACGTAACTAACATTACCATGACAACAATAAATAACTTAACCACAAGGCAAATGAACCATGCCCAAGCAGCAATTGTTACTACACATCAAGAGATGATTGCATCAGTGCGGCATATGGAGTAGCTGTGGAGTAGCGTGATCGTCAACATCAGTGCGGCATTGCCCTATGCCATCAAGTGGGCATGTTATAATCAGGGTGGACACCATGATATTAATTGTATCAAGTTTACACACGCGCTCACCACCCTCACATATATAGACAGACAATAGATGAGAGGACGCAAGGACATAGGAACGAATGGTCGTAGAGATAGGTACACCGACAAGACAACTGAGGTGGGGAGGGGGGGGGACGAACAGACAGATATACTGACAAACATTACAGCAACGAAGCGAGAAGGCTAGAAGAGAAGAATGCTGCTGCTGTTTTCAAGGTAAGATGGGAGCGCAATTAAATACGAGTAAATTGGCGGATATTGAAGCAAACAGGTTCTCTGTTGCCTTTCATATCTGGCTGTATCACAAACATGATACGAGTCTCACGCGCGTCACAGAGAGTCAATAGATGCTTTCATCCGCTATGGCTAACCTGCCTCGAGGTGATACAGAGACCAGTGATCTCCACACTGTAAGGAAAG
>OY992879.1:46038823-46108823 GCA_963921405.1 Cepaea hortensis
TATACATTGCCCTGATTTACATAGACATATGTCCCATAACCAGCCCCACTCGTATAAACATGTGCACATAGGCACTGTCCTGTTCTTCCCCGAGAGGAGAGTGGGAATCAACAAGTACATCTTCAAACTTATTATCTGTTGGGATTATTGCCTGACTTTAGTCTACACTCCTCTCTTCTGTCTTCCCTTCCATATATCTAGTGGTTTCACTCTCTCTCTGTTATTCTCTCAACACATACTCCGACAACAGTTTCTTTCAACAATAAACAAAAAGATTTATTAATAAAACTATGTCTGGTGTATGTATTAATTTTGTAAGTGTAGTTGATAGGGTGTTCTATGGTTGGTGTTAGAAAGAACTCTGCATGTCTATCAGCGGTGTGGCTTCTCGCCCAGTCATTCTTCAAGATCACAGGACATCACATCAAACAGGACAGAGCTCACCCGGGATTATCCGTATGCTTGAATCTGATGGTAAATCCGTTATTGAATGAAACAAAAACTGTTCACCACTGAGTCACTGTACCGTAATAAAAGTCCCGTAAGTTTATGACTGCGCTCGAGTCTGTTTCATGACGGTGCATATCCAACATCGAAAAAACCACCACCTCGTCACAGTTATTCCTATTGTCTATAGATTAATATCAATGTCTCTAATTGTCTATTCTTTCTTCCTTTATTTGTACAATACGTATGTAGTTGTACATATCCCTGCCTGCCGCAGTTTAACCTCTTTTCCTTTTTAAGGGTTTTAGTGGTATGTTCGTTTGAGCATACAGTGTTCTGTATTTTTTTCTTTATTTTATTCTTTCTTCATCTTAACCTTTTTTCTCAGGTTTGTTTGGTTCTCCGTATGTACTTTAGTTGTTTAATATAGTACTCTTCATCATGTCTCTGCTTTCACTAGGAGAGTAGAACCTGGAAAAGTATAACAAATCCAGTGATAAGCAGCCGCCCCTTTCTACTACTTATGCAAGTGTCCTTCTCCAGCCATAATGACAAGGCTTCCGAAGTACATCCGCATAAGACATATGAATTCACCAAAGTCTAAACTATCCATAAATAGAAAGAAATGGTAATTGCTATTCACACACATCTATATTCCTATGCTAAACTATACCTAATATCTTTATACCTTATTTAGGCATCTATGTTCTTGGAATTGAAAAAACACTTAGCGAATAACACACTATTATCCCCTCTTTCCATCATTAGGGACGTGTATTTCTATTCCCACTCAAGAACATATCTCCTTCAGGTCAGTTTGGAACACACACTAAACTTACACAAAGAATTGACCCTCTTTATATCGGTCATCTCTGCCGCATAGTCCTTGACCTTGCTTGACATCTCAAGTCCCTACTTCATTATCACCTTTTAGTGGAAAATTACAGAACTGGAACTTTTCCGGTATTCATTCACCCAGACCGCAATATGCTGTCCAATAATGCTGTCTGCCTTTGTCCCAAACCAATTTTTCCACGCGACAGATTTACCTGGCTGTCGGTGGGCACTTCCGTGTCTTGACCTATAAACACATTCGCCTGGTCACTTCGTTGTTTTTAACTCGGGAATTAACCGTTCGCCTGCCTGGTTTGTTAACCCTTCTTCTGCCTGGTTAGTCGGTGTATACAGTCGTCTATCTGGGAATCATTAACTCTTCAGTATTTCACGACAGGCACTCATATTCACAGACTTGGGAGTCTCCGTGGCGAAGTGGCAATGCCGTCTGACTTAGGCTCCAAAACTTGTGGATTCGATTCCGGGCAGCGTCCTTCGGTTCATGAGTGCATTTTCGGAGACTCTTGGGGTCGTCGCTGGAGCTGCGGAGTTCGTGCTTTTGTGCGACGCTATCGGCATTTCGCTGCGAAAAGAGATAGTCATATGGGATAACATCCAGGTGCAATAAAGTCGACACTTTCAACTTTTAAGCGACGTTTTGTTCACAGACACACATAAACACTCACAGATACAGATACACACTATCCACAGAGAAATGTACGTACGATCACCCACACAGAAACGTACGTACGATCACCCACACAGAAACGTACGTACGATCACCCACACAGAAACGTACGTACGATCACCCACACAGAAACGTACGTACGATCACCCACACAGAAACGTACGTACGATCACCCACACAGAAAAGCACGTTTGATCACCAACATATAATCAGACATGTAAACGTTACGACTTACAGATACGCGAACACACAGACAAAGATTGCTGTATGTCGCCGGTCCTGCCCAGACGTTGGCCTCTGGGGACACCAACCTGCAGGGATCTTGCAGGTAACCATGACCACCAATCCTACTAGTCCGTTGACGCTTCCTGGTCCTGTGTAAACCTGTCTGGCAGTCCAGTGTGCCAACACTTTCCAGTATACAGAAATAGAGACACTGCCGTGGCAAATACTGCAAATAAAGGTAGGTGGTATTAACTGAATCAGCGCATTCTTCCTTCATTGATGTATTATTCCTTTCCGTGGGAATCCCTGGTTGCCAGGCTGTGGTGATCCAAGGTTATCATCGGTGGCTACTATACTGTGATAATCCGAAGATAACGCTGGTTACCAGGCGTTGGTGATCACATGGTATCACAGCCAAGAAGAACAGAGCTGGTCATCCTAGTCCCTGCTTGCACTTAGAAAGAGAGATGCACACAAAAGTAAGCTATTTAAAAAAAACTGGTCAAGGTTGTTAAAAGCGAAAAATGGGCAGAGGTGTGTCAAAGAGTAAGCACAGACAAGTCACTGAAATTGTTCTGGCGACTACATAAAAGCATGAGTGGTGTAGTCAAGAATAAGAGCATTTCTGACTTCCAAGGTGCTGACCTCATCTGGCAGAGGACTGACGAGGACAAGGGCAAAGCCCTCTTTGAACGCTACCTTGAGCAGAGCAACCAGACAGACATGGGAGGCCGAAATCTGGCCAAGGAGGTCACCTCAGACAGATGCAAGGCCCAGAACACTTCGGATGAAGACACAGTGACAGTGAAAGAAATCAAGGCTGTGCTTCGACGATCAAAAAACAGTGCTCCAGGTCCTGATGGCATAAGATACGACGACATAAATAGGTATACCGACAATGAGCTAGAGAAACTAGCAGACATGTACAACAACAGTATAGGGAGTGCTAGCATCAAGGAGGAATGGTTACACAGCTATCTGATTCCCTTGCCGAAGCCTGACAAAGACCACACAAAAATTCAGGGATATCGAATTATAACCATGCAGAATACAATAGACAAGCTGCTGGAGAAGGTAATTGCCAGGAAAATATCAAGCCAACTAGAGAGGCAAGGTGTTTTCCCACCTACCCTAGGTGGGTACCGTCCAAAAAGAGAAACCTGGACCAATGCAGCAGTCTTTGCCCAGGATGTCTATGAAGGTTTCCACTCAGGCACTGAAACCGTTGCTGCAGCGATTGATCTTGAGGACGCATACAACAGAGTACCACTGGATTTTTTAATGTTTCAGCTTCTCGAACTAAACGTAAGTCCATTCCTCCTTAGTTGGATCGCTGCAGCCCTCTTCCAACGGAAAGTAGTTTTTAGATGTGGCAGTTGGACTTCGGAACCAACAACAATATATCCTGGCCTACCACAGGGATCACCATTATCTCCGGTACTGTTCAACGCCTACACAGTGAGAATCACCAGTGAGCAGATCACTGGACCTGGCAGGACATTGTCATATGCCGATGATGTTTTAGTGTATCGTCAGGGTAAGGATAGAGAGGAGGTTGCTGTGGAACTACAAACCGAACTCAATCGCATAAGTACTTGGTGTGATGAAGCTGGGGCAATCAATGGTCAACCCAACAAAGGCAACAGTGACTTGGTTCTCGTTGAATAATCATATTGTCAACACCCCAACACCAACTGTAATGCTGTGTTCAGAGACGGTGGAAAGAACGCAGGCAATGAATTACTTGGGGATACGGTTTGATCGAAGCCTTGCTTATAATGTGCACATAGACCAGGTGATAACAAAGGCCAAGCGGGGTTTGGCAGCGATGCGGGTGATGGCGGCAGCAGACTGTGAGCAGCGCCATCTATGTCTTCTGTACGAGGGGCTGGTCATGTCTGTTTTGGAGTATGCAATGGCAATCCTGACTCTCAGCCATAAGCAGATAGAAAGGATGGAAAGGATACAGAATGAAGCTATGCGCATTATTCTTGGATGTAGAAGGGATTTACAGCATGCAGGGCGATGCGCTACCTTCTTGATTTCCCAACCATTGAAGAGAGAATACAAGGTTGCAGGGCACGCGCCTACCTCAGAATTAACGCAAACACACAACATCCACTGCATAGTGAAATTAGGAAGGTGAAGGGCAGCAGGTTAAAAAGAGGACGGTCGTGGATGGGCCAAGCCGAAGACATTCTTCAACAGGTGTGTTCACTTGAGGACTTAGAACCTGGCGAGGAGTTGGTGCAAGTGCCAACAGACTTCTGCACATCCTTTTCAGTTTACATCCAACTAGATAGAAAATGTAGACAAGAAAATCCGGCTGCTGTTGAGGCTGATGTACAAGCGTTGATTTTCGAGAATTCGCTAGACGGTGACGCGGTCATCTACACAGATGGGTCGGTCGTCCGACATGTGAGAAGCTCATGGGCCTTTACAGCTCGGGCCGGAGGGAGAATTGTGAAGGAGGACTCTGGTGCTTTCACTGAAACCACAAGTAGCCTGACCATGGAAGTCATGGCAGTAATTAAAGCAATAACATGGCTCGAGACACAGACATTCACTAGGGCTTGTTTCCTTAGCGACTCAATGAACATGATCAAGAGGATAGAGGAGGGGTCGATCCGAAGAGAATGGATGCTGCCTCTGGAGCGGTCTCGACTGGCAAAGATTAGTTTCATCTTCGTGCCAGGGCATGCGGGAGTACAAGGAAATGAGCGGGCTGACAAGCTCGCAGGTGAGGCTACTGTGGAGGGCGGACGCGCCATGGACCAGGCCGACATTCTGAATGCTCTACGAGAAGTAAGACTTTTGCGAGAACCAAGTGATGACTGTGAATCTACAACAATGGCCAGACTGCGAGAGCAGCAAATTAAAAGAGGGGTGGCCAAACAAGAACACTACGCAGGAAGCCAAAGAAGATTGATAAACCAACACAGAACTGGCGTCGTTAGCCGCTACACGTTGCGGGATTTGCTGAGGAGGGGATCCGAGCACTTATGGACTGAATGGTTCGATGTGCAATGAGGATGATCTGTCGACTAACTAACTAACTAACTCTGGTATAATTGCTGGTTATCAGGCTGTGGTGATCAGAGGGTATCAGTGGTTACTAGACTGTGGTGATCAGAGGGTATCAGTGGTTATCAGGCTGTGGTGATCAGAGGGTATCAGTGGTTATCAGGCTGTGGTGATCAGAGGGTATCAGTGGTTATCAGGCTGTGTGATCTGAGGGTTGTCAAGGTCTCACATCCGAGGTTGCGACGCGTTGTCTGTACCAACGCCAGACAACATAACAACACGCAACCCTGAGTGATGTTAAACACTGCAGAGAGGACGCGGCGTCTTCGACGACGCCCGGATAAGCAGCCAAGCACAGCAATTGAGCGAGGCGTAAACGACCGCTGGTCAGCAGTACAACCCGTGAACCTTGCAGGGGTCACACTAGCTGACGTGAGCGCCGACTGGCGTGTAGCGTGTAGAACGCCAGAACTGGCAGACGGGTTTAGGTGTTTGGAACGGACAGGTCGCATGGGTATGCGAGAAGTGTTTGAATCTGCCTTGAGAGCTAGCCTGTACGACAGTGGGAGATTGATTCGAACGCTTGAATAGTTTGACTTGTAAGTGAGATGTTTATTGCTTGCATGTATTATTCTGTATTGTAGTGATAGTGTTCATGCTGTAATGATTGCTATGGTTTGTCATTGCGCGATGTTTGTGCGATAATAAATGCAGCGCGTAAATAAAGCGTGTGAATAATACTTTCGGATATTCACTTCGTGTGATTTGATAGTTTGATATTGCTTCACACTTGCCAGAAAACGAGCCACTATTCTTGCTCTACGCAAGACTCTGACAGGGTATCAGTGGTTACCAGGCTGTGGTGATCCGAGGCTATCAGCGGTTATTAGACTGGTGATCAGAGGGGGTATCGGTGGTTACTAAACAGGTAATACGCGGATAGTAAGTGTTGGGGAAAACAGGCTCTCTCCACATACTAGGTTGACATCCGTAGGGATGTAGTGGCTAGTAACCACATCGAAGCGGTAATGACCCCTATCTTGACGGAATGTAATGATTCTCTGGCCAAGATGGATCAGGGAACTGCCCAGGCTGATAAAGTCAATACCAGAGATTTGGGAAGGCTAGGGCATTCAGCGTGATGCCGTGTCTGTTGGATCACCGACAACCAAAAACCTAACAACATAAACCCAAATGTGTATACACCAGCTGACTAAACTGAGAATGGAACCTTGGAGTCTAGACTGTGAGGCCAATGCTCTATAGTATGTCACCGTAAACATATAACATGTGAACAATGGAAGGCAAAGTGACACAAAAACATGTCGACGGAATAGAATATATTGTGAATAATACAGGCATTAATGTTGGCTAGCTGACAATCGTCGCGATGTACGTAGACACATCAGTCAATTCAGCGCCCTGCAGGAGCAGACACTACACGGTCTGTCCTGCTTAAGTGCTCAAAATGGAATCGCATACAACGATCGACTCACGTAATAAAACTAAAGTGTCACACCCCTGGTCCGACTCGGACAATGGTCCGTGATTTGCATGACTTTCATGAGTGTGAACAATCAATTTGTAGTCAACACCAGTGTTGAGTTTAGTTGTGTAGTTTGTGTCAGCAGCTACCCTGTTGTGGCATAAACAACTGATGTGTGTGTTTGTCCGATGATTGCTGCACTGTTTGTCTGCAATGTACATGTAGTTTGTCAGCATTTACCTTGTTGTGGCATCAACAACTGATGTGTGTGTTTGTCCGGTGATTGCTGCACTGTTTGTCTGCAATGTACATGTAGTTTGTCAGCATTTACCCTGTTGTGGCATCAACAACTGATGTGTGTGTTTGTCCGGTGATTGCTGCACTGTTTGTCTGCAACGTACATGTAGTTTGTCAGCATTTACCCTGTTGTGGCATCAACAACTGATGTGTGTGTTTGTCCGGTGATTGCTGCACTGTTTGTCTGCAATGTACATGTAGTTTGTCAGCAAATTCAGTTAGTTGCTACGAAGTTATGTTGTCAAAAGGTGCTTTCATTTGTGTATAGTTCGGCAGGAGTTGTGTAGCCTCTCAGCCTCAGTGTAGCCTCTCAGCCTCAGTTTAGCCTATAATGAACTCTCTAAGCCTGTGGTTATGCAATGGAAAAGACAACTCACCTGTGTCTACACACTTGTTGATAAACCAGCCCAGAGCGTGTGGGCCGTGAGGCGACACGACCCGGCTACATCCTAATATCTAAGTTGCAATATCAGTCTTACCCACCTCGCGCCTTGCTGAGGTCTTGGGGGGGGGGGTGAGCGCTCTACAACAGTAGGCTGTGGCTTTCTATGGGGAGGTTGTGGGTTTATGTTTCGATTGTTGTGGGTTTATGTGGAGATTGATGTGGGTTTATGTAGGGAGGTTGTAAGTTTATGTAGGAATGGTTGTGGTTTATGTAGAAATGTTGTAATTTTATGTAGTAATGGTTGTGGTTTATGTAGGGAGGATGTAAGATTATGTAGGAATGGTTGTGGGTTTCTGTTGAGATTGATGTGGGTTTATGTAGGGAGGTTGTAAGTTTATGTAGGAATGGTTGTGGTTTATGTAAGGAGGGTGTAAATTTACGTAGGAATGGTTGTGGGTGTTTGTGGGGATTGGTGTGGGTTTTTGTAGGGAGGTTGTAAGTTTATGTAGGAATGGTTGTGGCTTTCTGTGGAGATCGGTGTGGGTTTATGTAGGGAGGTTGGAAGGCTATGTAGGAATGGTTGTGGTTTATGTAGGGAGGATGTAAGTTTATGTAGGAATGGTTGTAGGTTTCTATGGAGATTGGTGTGGGTTTACGTAGGGAGGTTGTAAGTTTATGTAGGAATGGTTGTGGTTTATGTAGGGAGTTTGTAAATTTATGTAGGAATGGTTGTGGGTTTATGTGGAGATTGATATGGGTGTACTCGGCTCGCGATGATGGTGGAATTCTGCAAGAGGGCGTCTGATTGGTCTGGAACTCTGGGACCCCAGTATAAAAGGTCCCGCACAGGTAGAACTGGGCCTTTTTCCGTAGTCCACCACACTGAGTGACGAGGCGCCAATGCCTATTTCTATTGTGTGTTTAGTAGTTAGACCCTGAAGTTTTGCAGTGGAAAAGCCAGAATTCTAGCTTTAGATTTTAGATTTTCCTGGATTTTTAGTAGACTAGAGGTGTTTTGGTGGACTAGAAGTTTTTGTTAAATTAGTTTTAGTGGATCAGTTGTTGGTGGATTAGTGTTTGGTAGATTTGTAGCTTTTACTGGATCAGAAGTTTTTGCTACACTTAGGAATTTGGTTTGTTAGGTTAGTGTCTTTGCTGTTTGATTTTTGCTGTATCCTAATTTCTTTGTTGATGCTACATGTCTGTATATTATTGTGAAGTTTAGAAGTGTAATAAACAAATGATGCTTGTGTTACCCTTACTTTGTTGTTTAGTTGATAGACTCTAGTGTTATAGTCATTGGTGTTAGAACAGCCCTTGGAGTAATTCTTTGTCTGGGATTGGAGAATATTGTTCTAATCCCCTGTCGGCCCACCCTGGGATCTTCTTAAACCTTAATTCTTTTCTATTCTTGTTAACCGAGGACGGTGAGAGGTTCTTTCTCTTTATTCATTTTCTTCTTTGGCCCTACGCAGTCAGGGTTTGCGCTCTTCTCCTCACATCACCGTAGCAGAAGTAAGTGGTCCTTGCTTCCTGTTTATACCTTTGTTTTCATGGGTTTATGTAGGGAGGTTGTAAGTTTATGTAGGAATGGTTGTGGTTTATGTAGGAATGTTGTAATTTTATGTAGTAATGGTTGTGGTTTATGTAGGGAGGATGTAAGATTATGTAGGAATGGTTGTGAGTTTCTGTGGAGATTGATGTGGGTTTATGTAGGGAGGTTGTAAGTTTATGTTGGAATGGTTGTGGTTTATGTAGGGAGGTTGTAAATATATGTATGAATGGTAGTGGGTTTCTGTGGAGATTAATGTGGGTGTATGTAGGGAGGTTGTAAGTTTATGTAGGAATGGTTGTGGTTTATGTACGGAGGTTGTAAGTTTATGTAGGAATGGTTGTGGTTTATGTACGGAGGTTGTAAGTTTATGTAGGAATGGTTGTGGTTTATGTAAGGATGTTGTAAATTTACGTAGGAATGGTTGTGGGTGTTTGTGGGGATTGGTGTGGGTTTCTGTAGGAAGGTTGTAAGTTTATGTAGGAATGGTTGTGGGTTTCTGTAGAGATTAGTGTGGGTTTATGTAGGGAGTGTGTAAGTTTATGTAGGAATGGTTGTGGCTTTCTGTGGAGATTGATGTGGGTTTATGTAGGGAGGTTGTAAGTTTATGTAGGAATGGTTGTGGTTTATGTAGGGAGTTTGTAAATTTATGTAGGAATGGTTGTGGGTTTATGTGGAGATTGATATGGGTGTACTCGGCTCGCGATGATGGTGGAATTCTGCAAGAGGGCGTCTGATTGGTCTGGAACTCTGGGACCCCAGTATAAAAGGTCCCGCACAGGTAGAACTGGGCCTTTTTCCGTAGTCCACCACACTGAGTGACGAGGCGCCAATGCCTATTTCTATTGTGTGTTTAGTAGTTAGACCCTGAAGTTTTGCAGTGGAAAAGCCAGAATTCTAGCTTTAGATTTTAGATTTTCCTGGATTTTTAGTAGACTAGAGGTGTTTTGGTGGACTAGAAGTTTTTGTTAAATTAGTTTTAGTGGATCAGTTGTTGGTGGATTAGTGTTTGGTAGATTTGTAGCTTTTACTGGATCAGAAGTTTTTGCTACACTTAGGAATTTGGTTTGTTAGGTTAGTGTCTTTGCTGTTTGATTTTTGCTGTATCCTAATTTCTTTGTTGATGCTACATGTCTGTATATTATTGTGAAGTTTAGAAGTGTAATAAACAAATGATGCTTGTGTTACCCTTACTTTGTTGTTTAGTTGATAGACTCTAGTGTTATAGTCATTGGTGTTAGAACAGCCCTTGGAGTAATCCTTTGTCTGGGATTGGAGAATATTGTTCTAATCCCCTGTCGGCCCACCCTGGGATCTTCTTAAACCTTAATTCTTTTCTATTCTTGTTAACCGAGGACGGTGAGAGGTTCTTTCTCTTTATTCATTTTCTTCTTTGGCCCTACGCAGTCAGGGTTTGCGCTCTTCTCCTCACATCACCGTAGCAGAAGTAAGTGGTCCTTGCTTCCTGTTTATACCTTTGTTTTCATGGGTTTATGTAGGGAGGTTGTAAGTTTATGTAGGAATGGTTGTGGTTTATGTAGGAATGTTGTAATTTTATGTAGTAATGGTTGTGGTTTATGTAGGGAGGATGTAAGATTATGTAGGAATGGTTGTGAGTTTCTGTGGAGATTGATGTGGGTTTATGTAGGGAGGTTGTAAGTTTATGTTGGAATGGTTGTGGTTTATGTAGGGAGGTTGTAAATATATGTATGAATGGTAGTGGGTTTCTGTGGAGATTAATGTGGGTGTATGTAGGGAGGTTGTAAGTTTATGTAGGAATGGTTGTGGTTTATGTAGGGAGGTGGTAAGTTTATGTAGGAATATTTGTGGGTTTCTGTGGAGATTGTTGTGGGTTTATGTAGGGAGGTTGTATGTTTCTGTTGAGATTGATGTGGGTTTATGTAGGGAGGTTGTATGTTTATGTAGGAATGGTTGTGGATTATGTAGGGAGGCTGTTAATTTACGTAGGAATGTTTTTGGGTTTCTGTGGAGATTGGTGTGGGTTTATGTAGGGAGGTTGTAAGTTTATGTAGGAATGGTTGTGGTTTATGTAGGGAGGTTGTAAGTTTATGTAGGAATTGTTGTGGTTTATGTAGGGAGGTTGTAAGTTTATGTAGGAATGGTTGTGTTTTATGTAGGGAGGTTGTAAGTTTATGTAGGAGTGGTTGAGGGTTTCTGTGGGGATTGGTGTGGGTTTATGTAGGGAGGTTGTAAGTTTATGTAGGAATGGTTGTGGTTTATGTAGGGAGGTTGTAAGTTTATGTAGGAATGGTTGTGTTTTATGTAGGGAGGTTGTAAGTTTATGTAGGAGTGGTTGAGGGTTTCTGTGGGGATTGGTGTGGGTTTATGTAGGGAGGTTGTAAGTTTATGTAGGAATGGTTGTGGTTTATGTAGGGAGGTTGTAAGTTTATGTAGGAATGGTTGTGTTTTATGTAGGGAGGTTGTAAGTTTATGTAGGAGTGGTTGAGGGTTTCTGTGGGGATTGGTGTGGGTTTATGTAAGCACAGTTGTGATTGTAAGTGGCGACGTTGTGAGTGTAAGGATGGGTTGTTGTGAGTGTAAGTGTGGATGTTGTGAGTGGTGTAAGGATGGGTTGTTGTGAATGTAAGTATTGATTGTTGGAGTTTAAGTAGAGAGGTTGTGAATAGGGATTGTAAGTGTGGAGGTTGTGAGTGGTGAAAGTAGGGATTGTTATAAGTTTACTTAGGGATTGATGTGAGTGTAAGTAGAGACTTTGTGAGTTTAAGTGTGGAGTTTGTGAATGTAAGTGGGGAAGTTTAGAACGTAAGCGGGGATGAATTTCAGTGCAAGTGGCTGTGTCAGTGAGGGGAGGGTGATTTTTGCGTATGTTGGAATGGATTTAAAGATGCAAAATGGCATTTACAAACATGCTAGTAATCGTTTGCTGAGGTTGGGTCACGACAATTATCCGACTCCAAATGTAATTGAACCCAGCAACAAGCGCCTGTGGGTGAGTACACTAGCCAGGTCTTTACACTGGCTACAATACAATGCCAGGTGAATGCGAGAAATGAAAAGTTGCCGTCAGAGCGAGGTGAAGAGAGAGAGAGAGAGAGGAGATAAATCTATTAACTGGGGTTTTTTTTTTTTTTTTTGCGTATCCTTTTACAGGACTTAGCTGTCAACAGCAGCATCTTTCAGCTGTCTGTTGATCTCTTGGCAAGATTACGCTCAGTAGTTTGCCATTGCTTTCTGAGCGGCCGGCTCAGTATCCGCAAGTCACGAGCGGGGGTCGAACCACCTCAGTTCTCGCTCCGCTGCGAGACTCTGCGTGATAAACGGGATTACAGAGAGAAAGTGTTGTAACCCCACAGCCAGAGAGACCGGCATTTGACCAAATCCGGCAACTCGGACATGTGAAAACAATCCAGTTAGCCATTTCTATTGGCAGCTCAGCGAGCCGGTCTGATTGGATTTGTTTTCTCTGATGATGTCACTTGTGTTGTACTCCCTACCCGAGGTCCTCCCTGAGCCATTCCATCTCTGAGTAAACAGGTTCTCTCCAAGCCTCCAGGGCTGGAAACTATTCATTCCAGCCAGGAGACTCTTTTCACCATTTTCTCTAATTCCGTCTGTGTTTTCTCCTAAGGTCATTCACCCTCTTCAAGTGATGTAGTGGCTTTCCGTGGACTCTTCAACGAGGGACCGACTTGGTGTTTAAGTGTGACCATCGATTTTCTCCCAGTTTGACACACACAGAAGTCGCGTCTGCATAAATACCTGTTACTGAACTCTTTCTATCCTATAGTGTTAATTCAAAGTAACACCAACGGCTATCTGAAGGTTTCAGTAAAAAACCTAGGATGTAACAACTGAATATAGGAGCAGAATTAATTAACATTGCACATCTAGAAGGGCAGGGTCACATATTCAACAATTATTGCCGCCGACTGAAAAGAGTTAAGTAATTATCTGCGGCATTAGATCGCTAAAAAGGTTAATACATATTTGGGGAATCAAATAAAGTGTGCTTTCAGTATACGAGACATGACAAAAACACGGCCCGTGGATCGTATGCGGCCGTTAATAAACTTAAGTGCGGCTGGTGACAAGTTCAATTTGTCAATGCCTCAAAGCTTGCCATGTACCGATATGGTCACAATACATAATATTCCTTAAACACTGCATGCTAGTTCTTCAACTGATTACATCGGCAAACAAACTGGCACATAAAACGTTGACCATTACTAAGGAGAGTTAACACCAATAGATCCGAACGCAATAATGTTTGAAATCGTCTTCGCCTGCATCATACAATTCTGTGTGTGGAATATACGCGTATTATACCATACCTGCCGACTTCCTAGCCTAGAGGTTAGCGACTTTTCTCCTTAATCTCGTACACTCTCTTAAGTAACGTGACGACGGTGAGAATCAGCAGTGGTTCGAATCGCGTCGGTAACCTACGGAGTATGTGAACCGACCGCTCAGAAAGCAATGGCAAACTACTGAGCGTAATCTTGCCAAGAAATAAACAATCAGCTGAAAGATGCTGATGTTGACAGCGATGTCCTGTAAAGGATATGCAAACATGTTATACCATACCCGGTATTGTGTAGTTTACTGTATTCTTCTGATAGAATGTGGCTACCAAGTCACAGCTTTCAGTTGGTACTACTTGCTTTCACTTCCTGTTGTGCCTGCAATAGCTATGTGTCCGCGTTCTGCTTACCAATCTACTAAACTAACTAGCTATTTATATGCAGAGAGAGAGAGAGAGAGAGAGAGAGAGAGAGAGAGAGAGAGAGAGAGAGAGCTGAGCAGATGCATATCATGTAACACGAATGTTATGTAACACGTGAATCCATATGTTTGTGTATTCCCATCTGTCATATTATCAGTTAAATACCACTTGATTTTATCATGCATAATATAAACTCATGTTCCTTACTGTAGTTTGAGTGAGAGAGTCAGTGAGTGTGAATGAGAGACAGAATGAGTGAGCGGGAGAGTGAATGAGTGAGCATGAGAGTGAATGAGTGAGCATGAGAGTGAATGAGTGAGCGCGAGAGTGAATGAGTGAGCGTGAGAGTGAATGAGTGAGCGTGAGAGTGAATGAGTGAGCGCGAGAGTGAATGAGTGAGCGCGAGAGTGAATGAGTGAGCGTGAGAGTGAATGAGTGAGCGTGAGAGTGAATGAGTGAGCGTGAGAGTGAATGAGTGAGCGCGAGAGTGAATGAGTGAGCGCGAGAGTGAATAAGTGAGCGTGAGAGTGAATGAGTGAGCGCGAGAGTGAATGAGTGAGCGTGAGAGAGAGAGAGAGAGAGAGAGAGAGAGAGAGATAGAGTGTGTGTGTGTGTGTGTGTGCGGTGTGTGTGTGTGCGTGTGTGGGAGCATCACTATTTTTACATCACATACTTTTTATGTACACATTTTTCTCCATGTTTAACATTTTTATGAGACTGCTCATGACAATTGTCAGTGTATGTGTGTGAGTAAAGTGTGGGAGGTTGTTCATACTAGTTTCACTGCTAACCTGAGACATTTTGTATGTGCCTAGATGTGAGGAGGTGTGAGTGTGTGTGGAGGATGTGTGTGAGTGTGCGGATATGTGTGGGTGGGGGATGTGTGGGTGGGGATATGCGTTTGGATGGGTTGGGGTGTGTGGGTTTTGGTGGGTAGTGATATTTCTGGGTGTTGGTGGGATGTGTGGATGGATGTGTGGGGGTGAAAGTAGGGGTGTGGGAATGGGTGTGGGGGATGTGTATATGGGTGGAGGATATGTGTATGGGATGGATGCGGGGGATGTGTGTTTATGTGGATGGAGATGTGTGGATGGTTTGAGGAAGTATGTGTGGGTGGCGGGTTGTGTGGGTAGGGGATTGTGTTGGGTGGATTGGGGATGCAAGGGCGGGTGGGGAGAAGTGTATGGTGTGTGGGTGTTAGATATGTGTGCGGTGTGTTGGTGTGGGATGTGTGCATGATGTGTGGGTGGAGGGTATGTTTGTGGTGGTATGGGTGAGGATATGTGTGTGGGTGGAGGATAGTGGGTGGTGTGGGGGATGTGTGTGATGGGTGCGGGGAATGTGTGTATGGGTGGGGTATATGTGGGGGTGAGTAGGTGTGGTGGTTGGGGGAAGTATGTGGGGGTGTGTGGGTGGGAAATGTGTGCGTGGATGGGGAATGAGTGGGTGAGGGTGTGTGAGTGGCTTAGGGTTGTGTAGGTCGGAGAGGGAGTTGTATGTGTCGGGATGGGATGTGTGAGTGGGTGGAGGATGTGTGTGGGTAGGGGTATTGTGATCGTGAGATGTTTGGTTGGGGGTGGGTGGGTGGGTGGGGGTGTGGGTGCATAGTGGAGGATGTATGCGTGAGTGAGTGTGTGTTGGTGGACGGGTATGGAATGCGTGTGTGGGTGGTGAGAGGTGTGTGGTGTGTTGGTTGGGGATATTGTGTGGGTGAGGTATGTGTGTGTTTTGTGGTGTGTGAGTGGGGGTATGTGGGGTGGATGGGTAAGGTATCTGTGTGGGTGTGGGTGGGAATATTGTGTGGTATCTGGGTGGGGGATATGTGTGTGTTGTTTAAGTTGAGATGTGTTGGTGAGGGATATGTGTGTGTATGTGTGGTGCGTGGGTTGGGAATATTGCGTGGTAGGGGGTGTATGTGATGTGCGGGTGGGGGATTGGGTTAAGGCATGTGTGGGTGGGTGGAAGTTGTATGTGTGGGTGGTGGGGTGTGTGTGAGTGGTTTGAGGATGTATGGGTGGTTAGGGAGGTGTGTGTGTGGGGGGGGGGGGTAGGGACATGTCAGTTGGTTGGGATGTGTGTGTATGGTTTGGGGATGTGTGAGTGGATGTGCGATGTGTGGGTTGGTGGGGGATTGTGTGCGTGGGGAGGGGAATATGTGGTCTATGGAGATGTGGCTGGGGGATGGGTGGTTTGAGGTGTGGGTGGGGAGATGATGTGTGGGTTAGGATGTGGATGGGCGTGGGATGTGTGGGTTAATGGGGGAATGTTTGTTGGTGGCGAGTGTGTTTTGGTTGGGGGATCAGATGAGGGTAGTGTGTGTGGGTGGGGGATGTGCGCGAGGGGGATGGGTCGGTTGGTGTGGTATGTATGTGTCCCTGGTGTGCGTGTGTGTGACTAGGTGGGGGTCTGTGTGTGGGTGGGGTGATGTATGGATAAGTGGGAGATGGGCCTCATAACATGTTAATAAGCCTTGTTTATGTTTACAACATTCATTTCACAATGTTTATTTTTCTTCCTATGTAAATGTATAATGCTCTTGATGAATGAAAGACGAGTGATTGGAAGGGCCGAATGTAAGACGGGTCTGCTCGCCCAATTTGTGACCCTAATAAAATTGATTTGATTTGATTTGATTTGATTTATGCACACTTAGCTGTCTGACTGTCTATTTCATCATCACTATCGAGTGTCTTGCCAAGCTGTATAGGTGATCATGACTATGCACAGAGCTGGAAGTGTGGTCTTGTGAACCAATTATGCTGCTAATATCCCTCCGTGCTACCGTCTCAGTCATCCAGCATACTTGCTCTCGGTCTACAGCTGCTTCTTTTCGCACTGATCTTTCCAGTTGTCACAATGTTTTCCAATGGCTCTCTTCTCTTTATATGAATTGTGTGTTTCTTTCTTACAGTTGTATAATACTCTACAATCTCTAGCCTTTTCCTGGCAATTGCTGTTAGTTACTCTGCCATGCCAAGATATTACCAACAAATAATGACGAAAATAAAATAGTAAATAGGATAGCGAAGACTTCCAGACATCTACATCAAGCCTGGATACGGCATGGTCTCCATGGCACTTGCATGGGAAGCAGAACAGGCTTCCACCGACGCGATAAACATGTCAGACTCCACGATCATGCAATAAAAAAATCGCAACCGACTCCGTATGGGACAACATTCGGATGCCGCGCTTCATATCGTACACCTGAATGTACACATCGGGCCACGCTTACAAAGTAAATAAAAAGGCAGACCAGCTGGTATATAATACTTCCAATACAAATGGGAAGAAACATGGGCTGATGCAGTCCATACAGGACGGACTAAGCACTAGTGCTAGCCACACAACATGCACTGGGAGTGACGCCCGGTCAAGCACGTCGATGCCTTCTTAGAGATCATACAAGAATATACAACCAACTTCTAATGGGAACAGTGAACAGTAGTACGTTTGGAAGCTGCTGCATCAGACGACATGAATTAAAAATTTAGTTGCATATCAATTACAGAACTTCGCAGTCAACCCCAACATTTTTGGTTGATTGTGATTTCTTGTCGAATTTACTTACAGTAGTTGGCCATTGCTTTCTGAACGTCCAGTACGCATACCATGGAATAAGAACCAGCGCAAGGCGTTCTGTTCCCAAATACCTCGCGGCTGTGTTTTGAAAGCCAAAGCGCCTGCGGCTTAACCTGACACGATATAATACACCTTCGAAAATACTGGGACGGTAAACAAGACCGAGCACCTAGACCAGTGGTTCTCAACCTTTTTTGGTCCATGCACTCCTTCACCATATGTTCATAATGTCACCCCCCCCCCCTCCTTTTCGTATTTCCTTTCTATAAATCCCCTCACCCCCGCCCCTACATTGTACACGTCAAAATAGAAGCTAAATTTAACACTAGAACAAGTACAGACGTCTAAATAAAACGTGATTTTGTGGGTCTACTGACGTTATAAAACGAATTTCAGAAAGTATGGAGAGAAAAACAATATCAAGTAATCGGTTCTTGTATTACTGCAATCTTGAAATAATCTTAATCCCACCCCCCCCCTCCGGAAACCCTACGATTCCCCTTGCCCCCTCCCCCTGGAGGGAATTCCCCACTGGCTGAGAATCACTGACCTAGACAGATCAACGTCTTGTACAGCCCACGCGGTGAATAGCTTACCATGTCCCAAAGTCCCAAAGACAGCAGTGGAAACAAGAAAGTTAAAGTGACGACAGTTGTAAATATAGTCATGCAACACCTCTAGTGAATATGGCAGTGAATAAGGACACATGTATCTGGAATTCTTGTGAAAGAGTGCATTCTGAAATACGTATTTGAAAATGAGAAAAAAAGTGTCTAAAGTGGTGCCTGAAAAGTGCGAAAGTGATATCAAGCTGGGCTATTTGAGAATCTAATTTCAGTAGTTAATAATTTGCAATGGGTTACGTGGCGATGGGATTATGGACGCGGGTCACGATCCCGCATACCCGCGTTCGAAACACAGCTTCGCGCGATTTGGCAACAGACAGCGTTGCGTTGTTTTTTTTTTTTTTAACGAAATGGTATAGGTTATGGTAGTTCAGAAAGCAATGGCAAACTACTGAACGTAGACGTGTCAATAGATCACAACAGCTAAAAATGCTGGTGTTGACTGCGACGTCCTATAACGGACATGCAACTAACTAAAAAATAAAACAATATGCACGTGAACATACCAACAGTATCGGACAAGATGGAGTACCCGTTCAGTAGCCCCCCCCCCCCCCTCCCACCTCCACCCCCCCCCCCTTTCAAAAATTTTATTTTCACCCGACGAGGATGAGATGAAATCATGGACGCAGGTGGAGATAGAGGCTGGAGATCAGCCCACGGACAGCAGCTGTTGGAGATGGGTATGGCCGCAAGTTTCACGACGGTAGGCAGATGATCGCTGTATAGAGACAGTGGCTACGATCATCGAGCAGTACGGTCGTTGCCAAAAACGAAACGAAGCAAACAAACAGAAGCAGGAAAAACGAAAACAAGGATAAATTACCGCTTTTCCAGATGCCTAGCAAATCACGTCTGAAGCTGTGGGCAAACATGATCACCAACGACACACGGCATGGACTTTAAGAAGGAGTAACAGAAACAAACAAGATGGACATATGCTAGTTAAGTAAAGATAAGGAATTAAAAATTAATTTACTCTGAAGGAGATAATCACGAGCGAGGAGTATGCAGTTTAGTAAGAAGACATATTTAGTCAAAAATAAAGCGGATTCTAGGCTCACAAAGATATGATACTACCCTAAATTAAGGGAAGGCCTTTTCACTTAGCAATATTTTAGACTTGCTCAAACAAAAGTGTATAGTGATGAAAAGCCAGCAGAATGCAACACAGACCTAAAATAAAAACCTGAACAGCTAGAAAAATGCCACACAGACCTAACATAAAAACCTGAACGGCTAGAAGAATGCCACACAGACCTAACATAAAAACCTGAACAGCTAGAAAAATGCCACACAGACCTAACATAAAAACCTGAACAGCTAGAAGAATGCCACACAGACCTAACATAAAAACCTGAACAGCTAGAAGAATGCCACACAGACCTAACATAAAAACCTGAACGGCTAGAAGTATGCCGCACAGACCTAACATAAAAACCTGAACGGCTAGAAGAATGCCACACAGACCTAACATAAAAACCTGAACGGCTAGCAGAATGCCACACAGACCTAACATAAAAACCTGAACGGCTAGAAGAATGCCACACAGACCTAACACAAAAACCTGAACAGCTAGCAGAATGCCACACAGACCTAACATAAAAACCTGAACAGCTAGAAGAATGCCATACAGACCTAACATAAAAACCTGAACAGCTAGAAGAATGCCATACAGACCTAACATAAAAATCTGACCAGCTAGAAGAATGCCATACAGACCTAAAATAAACACTGAAGGTTATAAATGCATCAGCGGTATTAATATTCATGGGAGACACGAACACACAAGTTGCAAAACTGACACGTAATCAGACTGCAGGGACACACGTAATAGTAACCAGACATGGCAGAGGAGGCAGGCTGATATAGTTTGTGAATGGAACATTCTTATTATCTGTAACAGTGTTTCCAGCATGTACCTAGGACATTACATACGCGGGAAAGATCTGGAGATAAAAGAGAAAGTAAACTGATTGCATTATGACTGGACATAGATCTTTAAACAACGTTAACAGTGTCAAAACACACCCAGGTGCATATCTCCAAATACACTTAAACACACACACGCACCTTCGCACACTAACACACTTGCACATAGGACTAAAGACATCAAGGTCGCCTCAAATATATAAATCAGCAACGAGGCAGCCATATGTGGTAGAAGTGAAACTCAATAGCTGAAAGCATGGGGCATTATCGACGCGAAAATCCATAGAACATTTGTATAAAATGCGAGTGTTCACAAATCACAATAAAAACAGCAAAGGCTAACTATTATTGAAAATAAATATATAAAAGCAAGTATTGGTGACTGATGAAATCATCAACAAACTAATACAAAGTAGACAAGTTAAGGACACCCCGGACTACACAGTAGGCATAAAAATAGGTAACATGTGGAATGATATGGAGATCACCTCGGCCACCAAAGACTTGCATGCGCAGCAGAACAGACAGGCGAAAACCAAGTTGCTAGTTGACACGTGTATTCGGATGAAAACTCGGGATATAGAAATGAAACACAACACACAAGAAAATATATGAACATATAAAGACTTACAAAGAAGACAAATCTTATAACAGGAAAAGGTTGTTTTTTTTTAAAGTTGCATATCCCTTACAGGACGTTGCAGTCAACACCAGCATTTCATTGCCGTTGTTAATGACTTGACATGGTTTTACGTGTAGTAGTTTGCCTTTGCTTTCTGAACGACCGGCTCTCATACCAACACGTTAAAACCAGCCCAACACGGTCTGCTGCCAAATCAGTCGCCGCTATGTTTCGAACGCGGGTAAGCGGCATTACGAATCGCATCGGCAACGCCATCGCCACGGAATACGACCTCTGTTGTATCTTAGGTTAAAAATGGAGAAAGTCTTAGTCTAAGATCGCAGCTCCGACAGGTGGACAATTCGAGCATTGCTTTGCTGATCCGGCAACTTCTGCAGCGTGGCTTGTTCCAGATGTATATGTGTGACCTTTCCTCTGGAGTAAACTATGCAGGCCGAGAGAGGGATTATGCTGCATGGGCAACACTGTCAAAACTGTTATTTGCTGCCAATAAAGTACCTTGCGGTGTATGGCGGGTGGGGGTGGGGGGGGGGGGGGGGTCTTGAGCCTTAGGAATTAAGGTCGCCTGGCTAATGCAGTCGCCACGAACTGTGCATGTTAGAGTTTTATTTTTGTCCCCGATTGAAAAGAAAAAAAAACTCCACACCTTACCAAGGATTCGAACCCGAGTTTCCCGAAGGAGAATCCGGCATTCTGTTTTTTGGGCAGCCCTGGCTGTGTGCTATGGAGAGGTGTTGTAACTCCATGTTTACAAACTATTGTCTGTCAAGACGGCTATGTGCCAGTCAGTCATTATTGATAATAAAATGATGTATTCACGTCAGATTGGAAGCACTAGGCTCGACGGTCGCTCTCGTTTGAGCTCGTCAGTAGTGCATATCCCTGACTGGACCCGGGATGGAACTCCGTATCACTGGCGTATGAGGCGGGTGTGTAGCCACATAACCACGCGGCTCACGCTAGATGCGACCAAATTATCACAAACCAAAGTGAGACGTCAAATCCGCCTACTTTTATTCAGTCTGGAATACCACCAGATAGACAGCCTGCTGACTGCTTAAAGACAACACCTCACGCGGTGAAAACACCGATATGGCGACAAGACACCATCTGTTGATAACACCCCATATGTTGATAACACCCCACCTGTTGATAAGACCCCGTCTGTTGATGACACTCCACCTGTTGATAACATCCCACCTATTGATAACAATTCACCTGTACATAACATCCCGCCTGGTGATAACACTCCATATGTTGATAACACCCACTTATTGATAACTCTCCACCTGTTGATAACATCCCGTCTGTTGATAACACCCCACCTGTTGATAACACCCGTCTGTTTATAACACCACCTGTTGATAACGCCCCATCTAGCGAAAAATAAAATTTAAAAAACATCTGTTGATAACAACTCATCTAGCCACACACCTCAGTCTGTTGATAACACCGCATCTGGCGACAACATCCCTATTGTTGATAACACCGCGTCAACAGTAATACCGTCACACTTTGGGGAAAGGTCACAAGATGACAGCATTGATGTGAGAGTCTAATCAGACCTCGCCAGTATTGGCCTCAGGGAAAGTTCACCACATACAAAAACAGAACAGTGAAATCACCGAGTGACAGACGGGATAAGCCGAGTTGTGAACGAGTTGCTTCTGTGCGTTTGGCAATTTCGGGGACAGTGTGGAGAAGAGAATTGGGTTTTATAACGGCAGAATGTATAGTTATTTCCACGGTAGTAAATGGGAGAATGTGAAATGAACCACTGTAACATCTTCTACGTCACAGAACTATGGAGTCGTCTTCCCAGGCGAGATCTATGGTATCGATTTGGCAACGCTGGGCTGACCGGCGACGTGAGCAACTTGGGATACATATAATGAGGAGTTCAAAATACGGCAGATATAATATGCATATAAATACAAGTCATGCAGGTTAGCAAATCTCCTGGTCCACTAAATATACTGATAATTAGCACACTACTGAAACAAATTAAAGAATCTAAATATCTAGGAAGTATGATCATAGAAAATGGCAAAATAGACAGATAAATCGAAATCAGACGTATTCCATTATACCATTAACCATATCCCGTTCAACCTGAGCAGAGAAGTTATATTAGGGTCCATCATAGGCTCACATTAATAATCCTAGGACCTAGTCAGTCACTAAGAGGATATTAATTTGAAGGTAACTGTTGTCCAAAGAGGGCAATGGCTTAAGTGCGAATCAGATGTAAAAAGCAAGCGCGCTTATATATCAACTACCACTCATACTTAAATATCAAAATATACATATGTCCGAGAAACGACAGACAATAAATATTATTTTGACGCCAACTCTATACTACACATGTTAGACTTGAACATTATCCAAATCACACTTATCTAAAATCAACATCTGTGAGATGAGATGCCTGAGGAGAACTGCCATCTTAACTATCCGAGACCGAGTAAGAAATGATATTATCAGACAGACAATGGTATCAATATCTAGTGCCACATATAGTGAAAGGCAGAAGATCAAATGATTCGGCCACTTCGAATGCAACACCAAGAACTACCACAACTGGCGGTACGTCAACAACGATCTGATAAGAGAGCAAGATGGCGCCCGAGAAGAAAAGAAAATGGGTTGACAACGTCAAAGACATTGTAAAATCACATGGAATGACACTATCAAGTGCCACACATTGGACCCTGGAACGTGACATATTTCTTCCAACGACGCTTGATGGCAAAGGTGGAAGATGATGATGCCAATGATGATTCAGGGTGCGGTGATAGTGTTTGTTCTCCACCGTGGGTCTCTTGCAACTCATGACTAAACATGGAATGTTTTTTTTTAAATATTAACATACTTCTGCCACACGAATACAGTAGTCAAGTTCAAGATAACTGACACATGTAAAACCTGGCAAGGTGTGGGCTTTCCATTATCTCCCATACTCTAACATGTCTTGATCTCCCATACTCTAACATGTCTTGATCTCCCATACTCTAACATGTCTTTGATCAATCTCAAATAGAAAACAATGGCAACTGCTTGCCACAAATCAGACTTTGGCCACATCATATGGCAAACATTCGCTGTTTGGAGCCATGAAACAGTGAACCTGTGGCAGTTCCTGTCCAAAATTAAAACCTGAAGACCATACAGCTAGCCATAGAAGTCTACTGTAACTGAACCTGGAACTTATTAGATGTGAAGTCTGAACGAGATAACAACAATTGAGGATTATAGTGCACACATAAGATGGACAGCGCAGACCTATGCCATCACGTGCTCCAATCTTCTAATGAAAATGCAGATCGGTACTGTAAAGCCCATGAAGAAAGAGCTAAACGTCTATTCTCAACACAAGATTAAGATGAAGATTAGTATAATCGAAACGCCGTTCATTGTGTTGTAGCATATATATTTCTATTTATTTATTATTATTATTTTTAAAAAATATTTCCACTCTGTGATTTACGCTGACCGTTAAGGAGTTTTTAAGACGCATCTTTGGACCCATTAGGGATACACAAAGGGGAGAGTGGAAAAGAAGAAGTAACAAAGACATTTATGATTTGTTTAAGTCCCCGCTAATCACTGGTATCATGAAGGCTAATAGACTACAATGGCTGGGGCATATAGAAAGAAAGGAAGATAATAGGGAAACAAAACTCGCTTACACTCAGGAAATAAATGACCGTAGACCCCGAGGTAGACCAAGAAGGCAATGGAGAGATAATACATATCAGACCTACATGCACTTGGAATCAACGACTGGCAAGAGAAGGTCCACCAGAGAGACGAATGGAGACGGATTGTATCTGCAGCAAAGAACCTCAATGGCTCGGATCGCTGAAGAAGAAGAAGAAGAAGAAGAAGAAGTTAAGGAGTTCGTTGTAAGATACGTACACCGTGTCCGTGTTTAGTATATCTCACTTTTTCGCAGGATTACACATATCTATCTGTTTGTATTTCTTATCCTGCTGCAGACGTTACTGCTTTCATTCACTACACGGTGTGTTCAATAAGAAGAACAACAAACAGTAGATGTAGCATTTAAAAGAAGCGGCAACTCCAATAAAGTAATCATGAAAGCTACAGAAGATAACGATATGTGAGTTGCAATAAACCTAAGATGGATCATGAACACACAATCACAGTACCTTACAGTGGGAGTGTGACAGAAAAAATGCCACCAATATATTATACATAACAGTGGCAAGTGGCACAGATAAAAGGAGGATCAATAAAGTAGTGCTCAGATGACCCAAAATAATTGGCCAAGACTTGACCTTGCAAAAACTATCACACATCGGTGAAACAACAGCACTTTTTGGAAATAATTACATACAATTCTGCTAATTGAAACCAGATGAGAGCTAGGAATGATGTGGTCAATCGTTGTTTCTCATGCCCCAGTTCCTGCAAAGAGCAATCTGAGAACAGACAAACAATGAACACAGACAAACATCTATAGAAGAAACATTAGAGAAACATCAGACAACGAGAGGTTAGGCCAGCTCACCGTGAGCAAACAACGTGTAGAGGTAGGCAGTGTATAGAAGGAAGCATTTCCTATTTGTGTGTGGCATTAATGTCGAGATATGTACGTCGTGGAAAATAGTATCAATGACGCTGGCAAATAACGATAGTGGCGAAGAATAGTGTCACCGTGATTTAAAAAAAAGAATGGGGTCGGGATGGGGTTGGTGGGTGTTTGAAGGCCTTAGCGATTTGATAAAATGAGTGGTGATTTCCTTATGTTGTGTGATGTATGTGTAATATTATAGGATTCTGAGAACCTGAAAACGAGAGTGGGAAAACTATGGACACATGGCCTGGCTGACGTTTTCGCTGTGACTGTATATTCCGAAGCTATACTGGCTGATATACTACCATTCGTAGCACCCGTTTGTGTGGTAATTCATTTATGTAGTTTGAGGACACACTGGAAGTAACTGTGTCTTATTGTTTGGACATATGTTATCGCGGTTATGTCCCTTGTAAAACATTTCTAAGATTCAGTTGTAAAATAAGGGGTTAAGGACGCTGTTCGTAATCCCGTATACCCACGAACGAAACACAGCTGCGCGAGGTTCGACAGCGGATCGCGTCGCGTTTGTTTCATATGGAAAGGAATGTGAGCCGGTCATTCAGAAAGCAAACTACTGAACGTAAAACTTGCCTATACATCAGCAGCAGCTGAAAAATGTATGTTAGTCTTCACACACAGCACATCTAACACGCACAGAACATCTAATACACGCACAGCACATCTAATACACACACAGCACATCTAATAAACACACACAGCACATCTAATACACACACAGTTCATCTAATACACACACAGTTCATCTATACACGCTCTGCACATCTAATATACACACAACAATCTAATACACTCAGCACATCTAATAAACACAACACATCTAATACACACACATCACAACTAATACACACACAGTTCATCTATACACGTTCTGCACATCTAATATACACACAACACATCTAATACACACAGCACATCTAATAAACACAACACATCTAATACACACAGCACATCTAATAAACACAACACATCTAATACACACACAGCACAACTAATACACACACAGTACATCTAATACACACAACAGAGGATGGTGTCTGTATTAAGAACAATAACAAACTGAAAGGACATAATTCTCTGTACAGCGTAACCCGTTTTACCGATGTATGTATACAGACAGGCAGACATACAGACACCGAGATAGACGACTGCACGCGCACAGACATACATTTGTTTAAACAAGTTAGTTTCATATTATTTACAGGACGTCGCAGTCAACTCCAGCAGTTTTTTGCTGTTTGTGATTTCTTGGCAAATTTGCGTTCAGTAGTTTGTCATTGTTTTCTGAACGACCGGTACTCATACCATTGTATGAAAACCAACGCAAGGAGGTCTGCTACCAAACCGCGCGCATAAGTGTTTCGAACGTGGTATGCGGAATTATGACTTGCGTATGTAACCCCTTCGTCACAGAGATAGACATGACATATGTAAAGTATAGATGACACGTATACAGTACTATTGTAAAACAAGAGTATATGATCTCCTTGTACAAGGAACAGTTATACTTGCAACAACATGTCTCAGCATTCATGAACATGTATAGTCATTAACCTCTATGTTCATAAAGCTGGTCAGCTTATTTAATCAAGATGTTAGGTCAGGAAATGGCGGAGGGCAGACAGGAAGAAAGATATAAAGATAAGACGACGCATTTTCAACAACACAAACTTACTATGACACGGCTAGTGTGGTAGCGTCCGGTTGTTCTCATTCAGTATATATTATACATGTATGCCTCTCTTTAAATAAATGCAATATATGTTTGCCTCACACAGTAAAAACAGCACAGTCTTCACTTGTCTATAAATCTTAAAGCAGTGTATAGTTTCCTTATATAATTAACATGGTGCATTTTATCTTTGCAATGTGCAGTTTACTTTCTGCAATCCGCAATTAGATCACATCTGAAAATCTTATCTATGGAAAGTATTTAAAGCTTTCAGTATTTTTATATCCAGCGTGACCTCCGATATCCACTCAAATGAGTACCTCGCCATATGTGTTGCTGGTCCTAGTGATATCCACCAGACACATATAGCAACAGGTAATACTGACAGAGGGACCCACGGTTGGGTAGTGATAACACTGACAGGGGGAGCCGCGGTTGGGTAGTGATAACACTGACAGGGGGAGCCGCGGTTGGGTAGTGATAACACTGACAGGGGGAGCCGCGGTTGGGTAGTCGTAACACTGACAGAGGGAGCCGCGGATGGGTAGTAACACTGACAGAGGGAGCCGCGGATGGGTAGTAACATTGACAGAGGGAGCTGCGGTTGGGTAGTGATAATACTGACTGGGGGAGCCGCGGTTGGGTAGTCGTAACACTGACAGAGGGAGCTGCGGTTGGGTAGTAACATTGACAGAGGGAGCCGCGGTTGGGTAGTAACATTGACAGAGGGAGCCGCGGTTGGGTAGTGGTAACACTGACAGAGGGAGCCGCGGATGGGTAGTAACATTGACAGAGGGAGCCGCGGATGGGTAGTGATAATACTGACTGGGGGAGCCGCGGTTGGGTAGTCGTAACACTGACAGAGGGAGCTGCGGTTGGGTAGTAACATTGACAGAGGGAGCCGCGGTTGGGTAGTAACATTGACAGAGGGAGCCGCGGTTGGGTAGTGGTAACACTGACAGAGGGAGCCGCGGATGGGTAGTAACATTGACAGAGGGAGCCGCGGATGGGTAGTAACATTGACAGAGGGAGCCGCGGTTGGGTAGTAACATTGACAGAGGGAGCCGCGGTTGGGTAGTGGTAACACTGACAGAGGGAGCCGCGGATGGGTAGTAACATTGACAGAGGGAGCCGCGGATGGGTAGTAACATTGACAGAGGGAGCCGCGGTTGGGTAGTAACATTGACAGAGGGAGCCGCGGTTGGGTAGTGGTAACACTGACAGAGGGAGCCGCGGATGGGTAGTAACATTGACAGAGGGAGCCGCGGATGGGTAGTAACATTGACAGAGGGAGCCGCGGTTGGGTAGTAACATTGACAGAGGGAGCCGCGGATGGGTCGTGGCCTCTAGCCGTCTCGCTGGTCACGGGATTGGTGCGCATCCAGGTGATTGGAGTCTTTCAAATTGACAAGGCTTCCATGGTCGACCTAGCCTAAAATGGGTACCAGGATACGTATTGGGAAGTAAAAGTAGCCTTGTTGTACTGACCATTTCACCTATTGTCTATATAATTCTGATGCCTATATAATTATGAATCTAGCACCGTATGTCCAATGCGCCGTGAGGTGTGGAGACGGGTTCTCTGCATTGTTTGTTTACCATTGAAAGACACTGCATTCAATAATTAACAAAGAAAGATACGCAGACATATTTGCTGGTGACTTCCAGAGAGCAGACCATCTAAGGAAAAAGTAGCACTGGAGACCATTAACCGGGAAACACAGAACAAGCACGGAGAGATAAACAACACTGACACAAAGATGTACTCACGAATCGTGTACATCATTCCATCCAGGGCAAACGTGGCACTGGAGACCATTAACAGGGAAACACAGAACAAGCATGGTGACGTGAACAACACTGACACAAAGATGTACTCACGAATCGTGTACATCATTCCATCCAGAGCAAACGTGGCACTCTTGCACTTCTTGATGTATCTGTTGGGTGGGTGTCGGACGGGTCTCCTCTGCGAGCTGGATCTATCCAAACTGGTGGGTTGTTGTCGCTCCAGCTGCTGGCAAATTTTCTGATGCTGCAGCCGGCGGAACTCGCGAATAGCGGTGCTCATGTCATCGTTTTCATCGTCGTTGTTATCAATGTCACTGTCACTATGGAGGTTTGTACAGCCGCCGTGGCTGTCATTTTCTGATAGCCTATTCTCTAGGCGGTAGTCTGCGTTGTTGTCACCACCGCCCCTTTCCATGTGAACTGTCGCACCCTCTGTTGCCACATTGCTGTTTTCGTGTGTATTTCTCCTTCGCCTCCTTCTCCCTATTCTGTCAGCGGACATGGTATCAGAAGTATCCATGTTGCTTTTTTTGTACTTCAGTGGTGGAAATTAGTCCAGGTCTCAGTGACAATTAGAATTGCGGGAAAGATGCGAAGTCATGAAAGTTGTTGATAAATGAATTCCTGTGAGATTGCCAGCTGGTTGTGGGCCGGCATCAAAGTCACACAGTTTGTCCTGGCTGCAATCTGGCCTTAGACTCGACAATGATTCTCTGGTGAGATGTATTCTATCAGGTCTAATGACCCTAGCATAACTCACTGATCTAACACCTTTAGTGAGGGCAGCTCACACAGCACACAATGTTGGCTAACGCACAGGAGGTTTATTGTACCTGTGATCACCTATAACTGAAACAACGTGTACAATAACACATATTATCATGTGTTCCCAGTTTTGATTTAACACAATCACACAAATAGCACGCTTAGCTGGTACAATCAGCTGGTTGATTCTTTTAGAAGTTCTGAAGATTTGTATTCATGTCTGTTGGTATGCTTGAATGTTTTGTAAGTGTGTGTTCGCGAGTGTTTGTGTGGGTGGGTGGATGCGTAGGTGTGTGTGTGTGTGTGTGGGGGGGGGGGAGGGGGGGAAGAGAACTGGAGAAGGACGGAGAGTGATTCCGGTGGGTTACGATGAGAGCGAAGTTCTTCACAGAAGAGACGATACATGCTAATTATATGTCAGGTGCACTATGCTACAAGTGGCTGGAATCACATTTTGGACAGTTATACAAGGGAGAACAGGAAAAAAATACTTCAAATGACATGAATTGTCTCTGTCACCAGATGAGGTTCATGTATAGGGGTTGGATACATATACTCTCTCTCTCTCTCTCTCTCTCTCTCTCTCTCTCTCTCTCTCTCTCTCTCTCTCTCTCTCTCTCTCTCTCTCTCTCTCTCTCTCTCTCTCTCTCTCTCTCTGCCCAATTTGTGACCCTAATAAAGTTGATTTGATTTGATTTGATTTGATTTCTCTCTGCCACGTATTTGTACAATATCTACCAGATGGACCATGACGTGATCAGGCAAGTGTTCTAGCCACTAAACTACCGCTGCTCCAAATGTTGGTCGTGCTTCAAGTAAACAAAAGTGTCTGTATGTATGCGTCTGCGCCCCAGCTTAATACATGCACGGCCCTGTTTTTATGTGACTGTACAATGTAACACAAGAGCGACACAAAGAAAACACTAGAAAGCCTAATAGTAGAGGGGCATGCGAAGGCAGAATGCTGCCGAAGTGGTGTTAACTGAGATCACATCGCATATATTAAGCTACTGCATTATGAATTCATGAGACCAGCTCACTTCATAACAGAGTAGCATACCCAGAGTGGACTACGGTGTGGAGTTAGGACAGCTTGGTGTACAACAGTTCACTGTGTGGTCGGTCAAGTTATTTGACAACAGACGACGTAACCTGGGGTTATGGCGCTGGTCAGTCATTCATTGGCATCTTTCCGTCTTGACAGACGATGGCTTGGTATATTGTGCTTCAAAAAGGCTTAATGACTCCGACCCATGGCGGTGGCGAGTGTGGCTGATAAGGCTTTATCAGGCGTTGGTAAGATGATGGATTATCCACTATGCTGCAACAATTTGACCAAGATGGACACATCATATACTGGAACCAGGGATTCAAGGCCTGGTTATCTACATCCCACGGAATCAGACTCGAGACCTAGTTATCTACACCCCACGGAACCAGAGACTTGAGACCTAACTATCTACACCCCACGGAATAAGACCAGAGACCTAGTTATCTACACCCCACGGAACCAGAGACTTTAGACCTAACTATCTACACCCCACGGAATAAGACCAGAGACATAGTTATCTACACCCCACGGAACCAGAGACTTTAGACCTAACTATCTACACCCCACGGAATAAGACCAGAGACCTAGTTATCTACACCCCACGGAACCAGAGACTTTAGACCTAACTATCTACACCCCACGGAATAAGACCAGAGACCTAGTTATCTACACCCCACAGAACCAGAGACTTTAGACCTAACTATCTACACCCCACGGAATAAGACCAGAGACCTAGTTATCTACACCCCACGGAACCAGAGACTTTAGACCTAACTATCTACACCCCACGGAATAAGACCAGAGACCTAGTTATCTACACCCCACGGAACCAGAGACTTTAGACCTAACTATCTACACCCCACGGAATAAGACCAGAGACCTAGTTATCAACACCCCACGGAACCAGAGACTTTAGACCTAACTATCTACACCCCACGGAATAAGACCAGAGACCTAGTTATCTACACCCCACGGAACCAGAGACTTTAGACCTAACTATCTACACCCCACGGAATAAGACCAGAGACCTAGTTATCTACACCCCACGGAACCAGAGACTTTAGACCTAACTATCTACACCCCACGGAATAAGACCAGAGACCTAGTTATCTACACCCCACGGAACCAGAGACTTTAGACCTAACTATCTACACCCCACGGAATAAGACCAGAGACCTAGTTATCTACACCCCACGGAACCAGAGACTTTAGACCTAACTATCTACACCCCACGGAATAAGACCAGAGACCTAGTTATCTACACCCCACGGAACCAGAGACTTTAGACCTAACTATCTACATCCCACGGAATAAGACCAGAGACCTAGTTATCTACACCCCACGGAACCAGAGACTTTAGACCTAACTATCTACACCCCACGGAATAAGACCAGAGACCTAGTTATCTACACCCCACGGAACCAGAGACTTTAGACCTAACTATCTACACCCCACGGAATAAGACCAGAGACCTAGTTATCTACACCCCACGGAACCAGAGACTGTAGACCTAACTATCTACACCCCACGGAATAAGACCAGAGACCTAGTTATCTACACCCCACGGAACCAGAGACTTTAGACCTAACTATCTACACCCCACGGAATAAGACCAGAGACCTAGTTATCTACACCCCACGGAACCAGAGACTTTAGACCTAACTATCTACACCCCACGGAATAAGACCAGAGACCTAGTTATCTACACCCCACGGAACCAGAGACTTTAGACCTAACTATCTACACCCCACGAAATAAGACCAGAGACCTAGTTATCTACACCCCACGGAACCAGAGACTTTAGACCTAACTATCTACACCCCACGGAATAAGACCAGAGACCTAGTTATCTACACCCCACGGAACCAGAGACTTTAGACCTAACTATCTACACCCCACGGAATAAGACCAGAGACCTAGTTATCTACACCCCACGGAACCAGAGACTTTAGACCTAACTATCTACACCCCACGGAATAAGACCAGAGACCTAGTTATCTACACCCCACGGAACCAGAGACTTTAGACCTAACTATCTACACCCCACGGAATAAGACCAGAGACCTAGTTATCTACACCCCACGGAACCAGAGACTTTAGACCTAACTATCTACACCCCACGGAATAAGACCAGAGACCTAGTTATCTACACCCCACGGAACCAGAGACTTTAGACCTAACTATCTACACCCCACGTAATAAGACCAGAGACCTAGTTATCTACACCCCACGGAACCAGAGACTTTAGACCTAACTATCTACACCCCACGGAATAAGACCAGAGACCTAGTTATCTACACCCCACGGAACCAGAGACTTTAGACCTAACTATCTACACCCCACGGAATAAGACCAGAGACCTAGTTATCTACACCCCACGGAACCAGAGACTTTAGACCTAACTATCTACACCCCACGGAATAAGACCAGAGACCTAGTTATCTACACCCCACGGAACCAGAGACTTTAGACCTAACTATCTACACCCCACGGAATAAGACCAGAGACCTAGTTATCTACACCCCACGGAACCAGAGACTTTAGACCTAACTATCTACACCCCACGGAATAAGACCAGAGACCTAGTTATCTACACCCCACGGAACCAGAGACTGTAGACCTAACTATCTACACCCCACGGAATAAGACCAGAGACCTAGTTATCTACACCCCACGGAACCAGAGACTTTAGACCTAACTATCTACACCCCACGGAATAAGACCAGAGACCTAGTTATCTACACCCCACGGAACCAGAGACTTTAGACCTAACTATCTACACCCCACGGAATAAGACCAGAGACCTAGTTATCTACACCCCACGGAACCAGAGACTTTAGACCTAACTATCTACACCCCACGGAATAAGACCAGAGACCTAGTTATCTACACCCCACGGAACCAGAGACTTTAGACCTAACTATCTACACCCCACGGAATAAGACCAGAGACCTAGTTATCTACACCCCACGGAACCAGAGACTTTAGACCTAACTATCTACACCCCACGGAATAAGACCAGAGACCTAGTTATCTACACCCCACGGAACCAGAGACTTTAGACCTAACTATCTACACCCCACGGAATAAGACCAGAGACCTAGTTATCTACACCCCACGGAACCAGAGACTTTAGACCTAACTATCTACACCCCACGGAATAAGACCAGAGACCTAGTTATCTACACCCCACGGAACCAGAGACTGTAGACCTAACTATCTACACCCCACGGAATAAGACCAGAGACCTAGTTATCTACACCCCACGGAACCAGTGACTTTAGACCTAACTATCTACACCCCACGGAATAAGACCAGAGACCTAGTTATCTACACCCCACGGAACCAGAGACTTTAGACCTAACTATCTACACCCCACGGAATAAGACCAGAGACCTAGTTATCTACATACCACGGAATTAGACGCGAGACCTAGTTATCTACATACCACGGAATTAGACGCGAGACCTAGTTATCTACATACCACGGAATTAGACGCGAGACCTAGTTATCTACATACCACGGAATTAGACGCGAGACCTAGTTATGTACATACCACGGAATTAGACGCGAGACCTAGTTATGTACATACTAGGGAATCAGACCAGAGACCTAGTTATTTACATCCTACGAAATTAGATAGAAGACCTACTTGTCTATTCCCCACGGAATCAGACCAGGGACCTAGCGCACAGAAGACGATAGGTCGTATAAAGCAACGTTCTAGTACAGTGGTTCTCAACCATTGTTGAATCCCCCCCCCCCCCGGGTTTAGGGTTTCCAGAGAGGAGGGGGGTGGGATTAAGATTATTTCAAGATCGCGTTAATACAAGAACCGATTACTTGATATTGCTTTTCCCTCCATACTTTACTGTTCTGTACTTCTCGCCCTTCTGAAATTCGTTTTATAACGTAAGTAGACCAGAAAATCACATTGTATGTAGACGTCTAGACTTGTTCTAGTATGTGTTGTTAAATTTAGCTTCTATTTTTACGTATACTGTTTAAAGGCGGGGAGAATTTAATGGGAGGAATTACGAAAAAAAAGGGTGTAGGGAACGATATTCTGAACATAAGGTGAAGGGGTGCATGAGCCTAACAAGGTTGAGAACCACTGCTCTAGTACGACTATCAAATATTAACAGGCGATATGTTCACCGAAGCCACTGACGAGAATGTGAACGGTCTACATAACTCTATTAGCCCGAGTTGGGGCAAGCAGTCTTCAACAAAACCCTACCGCTGTATTGATCTGTCTTCACACTACCCCGCCATGTTATATGGGTTTAGTTATGCAAAGTAGATCAAGTTCCCAACTACTTCTGTCAACTGTCACCGGAATTTCTACTATCGCCTTTGTCGGGTACAGGTCAAGAACTTGTGTGACGCCATTCACTGGCCGCTGGTGAAAATACCCCATGTAGTGTAATTGATATCTTGCACTCGCCTCCTTGTCGCAGGTAAATAAGTGATGGTGTTCTTGGAGTACACAGCAAAGCTCGTAAAATCATAAATGAAGAAAAGGAAGAAGAAGAGAAGGAAGAGGAAAAAGAAAAGCGAGAGAGAGAGAGAGAGAGAGAGAGAGAGAGAGAGAGAGAGAGAGAGAGAGAGAGAGAGAGAGAGGAAGAATAAGAGAGAGGAAGAAGAGAAATGAGGAGGATGCGAAGAAGATGACGACGAAGTACAGCAACAAAGGCAACAGCACCTAGATAAGCAAGAAGGTAAAAATAACACATACATGTAGAATAAAAGAGGTGGAAACTGCAAAACATAAAGTCAGTTTACAAGAATACGGGCTGCGATAACATGGAACACAGTGAAACTTTGGCACCGAGAGGAGCCAGAAATACAATACGTTACAGACTATAAATATCAGGTCAGAGAGGGAGAGAGAGGAGGGAGGGAGAGGGAGAGAGAAAGAAAGAGATGGAGGGAGAGAGAGGGGGTGTGTGAGAGAGAGTGAACAGGATAGAGAGAGAGAAAGAGAGAGAGAGGGAGAGAAAAAGAAAGAGAGTGAAGGAGAGAGAGAGAGGGAGGTAGAGAGAGGGAGTGTGCGAGATAGCGTGAAAAAGATAGAGAGAGAAAGACAGAGAGGGAGGGAGAGATAGAGAGGGAGGGAGAGAGAGAAAAAAGAGAGAGATAGAGCGAAAGAGAGATAGGGAGAAAGAAAGATAGAGAGAAGGAAGGAGAGAGAGGGAGAGAGAAAGGGAGGGAGCGAAAAAGTGAGAGTGTTGGAGAGAGAAAGAGAGAGTTGTGAATGAGATAGAGAGAGAGAGAGGGAATAATAGGGAGAGAGAGAGAGAGAGGGGGGGGAGAGAGAGAGAAAGAAAGAGAATGATAAAGAATGAGAGAGAGAGAGAGAGAGAGAGAGAGAGAGAGAGAGAGAGAGAGAGAGAGAGAGAGAGAGAGAGATCGGTACTGTATGAGACGATATTATGGTAATACGCCGACTGTAGGTTCCCACAAATGAATAATTCATGCTCAGATTTGAAAGACCACGCGCAGAAGCTGAGCAAGGGTGCAGACATTCATCCCCAAAAGACCATAAGCTGCATCTTAAGGGAAATGAGGCTTTATAATCAAGTCGGCACTTGTCGAGGGATGGCGGCGGCCATGTGAAATAAGACGATATATTAATTAGAATGTTCGTGTCGGGTTAACACCCGAACAGTTGTCGAGTCTGAATATTCAGTGTTAAACCAAGAGTGACACGACAGCGCAGGCCAACAGAGGCAAAGATGACGATGGGATATTTGTGTGTGGAAATCGTTGACTTGCGGATTATAAAATATGTATGACCATAATGATCGCAGGTACACACCAAGCATGGAGATCATGTGGTCACACTACTACACAGCCATTGATATATATATATCCCACACATTCCCAATGTCAATGAAGATAAGTCATCTACCTTGGCAACCCAACGACGCATTACTACTACAGCATCTGTTTCTTTATCCTGGGTGATAATATTCAACTTCTTCTTTATCTTAATAATACATAATAACATCAATACTCCTTTGTCTACTGTAGTTTACTGCCCCCCCCCTCCCACCCCGCCCTTTTTTCCCACCATGACCCCAGAACTGTTGTTGCTGCTACTCCTACGATTGTGTCTACTTTGCTATCCCGAACTATCTTCTTCTTAATATTATTATTAATGATGATGATGATGATGATGATGATGATGATGATGATGATGATGATGATGATGAAGATGATGATGATAATAATAATAATATACAAAACATTAGATGCAAATATCGTGCAGTTATAGTAGTGAATTATGTTAACCACCTAACTGAATATCTGACACCCTGAAGATCAAGGCTTTATTTTTTCTGAATCTCTTAAATTCACACACACACACACACACACACACACACACACACACACACACACACACACACACGAGAGAGAGAGAGAGAGAGAGAGAGAGAGAGAGAGAGAGAAACAGACAGACAGACAGACAGACAGACTGATTGATTGATTGATTGATTGAGAGAGAGAGAGAGAGAGAGAGAGAGAGAGAGAGAGAGAGAGAGAGAGAGAGAGTGAGAGGGAGATGTCAAGGAAACCCACATACCTGCAACATTACAGCACATGCAGAAATTAGCAAGTATTGATTGGCGTTCAATGAAGCAGAAATACAAAGTAGACATTACAGGAGACGCCAAAAAATGACAATCACTGTTACAGTTAATGCATGTTGCAGTCAACCCCATCACGTATTTATCGCCTGTGATGTACTAGGCAATGTTGCGTCCCTTAGTTTTGGTATTATTTGGTGAACGACCGAAGCAATCTCTCTAGACATTTTCCCAGGCTGATTTCAAACTCTAGATTGGGTATGTCGAGGAATCGTTAAACTGCGTTTCACTATCCCTTACCCGTGAGATGTCGACTACAATCAACGAAGGAACTGAACATATGACACCCGGCATCATAATTTCCAGCAGCCGATTTGGGGTAAAGACTGTATAGTGATTCTGTGGTCCTACACTGTCACAAGGTATGTTCCACCATGAGCCCTTTACACTGTGTGTATATATGTGATTCGTCCACTGTTTGTCCTGTATTTATAATTTTATGTTATTTACAGTTTGTCCTGTACGCAAGGACTAACGTTTTTTTTTTTTTTTTTTTTTTTTTTTTTTTTTGTCGTTGCTGTTTGTCCTGTACGCATTGATAAATTTTTTTTGTTTTTAGTGTTTGTCACTTACGAATGGATACATCTGTTGTCGCAATTGTTTGTCCTGTAGGCATAAATACATTTGTTTCTCTTTACGCTTTGGCCTATACGCAAGGATACATGTTTAGTCTCCGCTGTTTGCGTGTACACATGGACAATATCTTTTGTCTCCACTGCAAATCCCCTATACATGCTCAGATATATTATCAGCTACTGTTAATCATGTAAATATTAACGATTAGTGTTTCTCTACTGTGTGTCCTGTACACATGAACTCTATATATATTTACAGCGTGTGATCTAACCATTGATATATGTTTGTCTGTTCAATTTTCGGTTAAAATGACAGATCGTTTTTCTTCTTACTAGTTCAAGGGTTGCACAAAATGATTTGGCGGTTGGTACAAGCTGCTGTGGTAGCACAAAGTGATTTGGCGGTTGTTGCAGGCTGCTGTTGTAGCACAAAGTGATTTGGCGGTTGTTGCAGGCTGCTGTTGTAGCACAAAACATCATTTGACGGTTGTTGCAGGCTGCTGTTGTAGCACAAAGTGATTTGGCGGTTGTTGCAGGCTGCTGTTGTAGCACAAAGTGATTTGACGGTTGTTGCAGGCTGCTGTTGTAGCACAAAGTGATTTGGCGGTTGTTGCAGGCTGCTGTTGTAGCACAAAGTGATTTGGCGGTTGTTGCAGGCTGCTGTTGTAGCACAAAGTGATTTGGCGGTTGTTGCAGGCTGCTGTTGTAGCACAAAGTGATTTGGCGGTTGTTGCAGGCTGCTGTTGTAGCACAAAGTGATTTGGCGGTTGTTGCAGGCTGCTGTTGTAGCACAAAGTGATTTGGCGGTTGTTGCAGGCTGCTGTTGTAGCACAAAGTGATTTGGCGGTTGTTGCAGGCTGCTGTTGTAGCACAAAGTGATTTGGCGGTTGTTGCAGGCTGCTGTTGTAGCACAAAACATGATTTGACGGTTGTTGCAGGCTGCTGTTGTAGCACAAAGTGATTTGGCGGTTGTTGCAGGCTGCTGTTGTAGCACAAAGTGATTTGACGGTTGTTGCAGCCTGCTGTTGTAGCACAAAGTGATTTGGCGGTTGTTGCAGGCTGCTGTTGTAGCACAAAACATGATTTGACGGTTGCTGCAGGCTGCTGTTGTAGCACAAAGTGATTTGGCGGTTGTTGCAGGCTGCTGTTGTAGCACAAAGTGATTTGACGGTTGTTGCAGGCTGCTGTTGTAGCACAAAGTGATTTGGCGGTTGTTGCAGGCTGCTGTTGTAGCACAAAGTGATTTGGCGGTTGTTGCAGGCTGCTGTTGTAGCACAAAGTGATTTGGCGGTTGTTGCAGGCTGCTGTTGTAGCACAAAGTGATTTGGCGGTTGTTGCAGGCTGCTGTTGTAGCACAAAGTGATTTGGCGGTTGTTGCAGGCTGCTGTTGTAGCACAAAGTGATTTGACGGTTGTTGCAGGCTGCTGTTGTAGCACAAAGTGATTTGGCGGTTGTTGCAGGCTGCTGTTGTAGCACAAAGTGATTTGGCGGTTGTTGCAGGCTGCTGTTGTAGCACAAAGTGATTTGGCGGTTGTTGCAGGCTGCTGTTGTAGCACAAAGTGATTTGGCGGTTGTTGCAGGCTGCTGTTGTAGCACAAAGTGATTTGGCGGTTGTTGCAGGCTGCTGTTGTAGCACAAAGTGATTTGGCGGTTGTTGCAGGCTGCTGTTGTAGCACAAAGTGATTTGGCGGTTGTTGCAGGCTGCTGTTGTAGCACAAAGTGATTTGGCGGTTGTTGCAGGCTGCTGTTGTAGCACAAAATGATTTGGCGGTTGGTACAAGCTGCTGTTGTAGCACAAAGTGATTTGGCGGTTGTTGCAGGCTGCTGTTGTAGCACAAAGTGATTTGGCGGTTGTTGCAGGCTGCTGTTGTAGCACAAAACATGATTTGACGGTTGTTGCAGGCTGCTGTTGTAGCACAAAGTGATTTGGCGGTTGTTGCAGGCTGCTGTTGTAGCACAAAGTGATTTGACGGTTGTTGCAGGCTGCTGTTGTAGCACAAAGTGATTTGGCGGTTGTTGCAGGCTGCTGTTGTAGCACAAAGTGATTTGGCGGTTGCTGCAGGCTGCTGTTGTAGCACAAAGTGATTTGGCGGTTGTTGCAGGCTGCTGTTGTAGCACAAAGTGATTTGACGGTTGTTGCAGGCTGCTGTTGTAGCACAAAGTGATTTGGCGGTTGTTGCAGGCTGCTGTTGTAGCACAAAGTGATTTGGCGGTTGTTGCAGGCTGCTGTTGTAGCACAAAGTGATTTGGCGGTTGTTGCAGGCTGCTGTTGTAGCACAAAGTGATTTGGCGGTTGTTGCAGGCTGCTGTTGTAGCACAAAGTGATTTGGCGGTTGTTGCAGGCTGCTGTTGTAGCACAAAGTGATTTGGCGGTTGTTGCAGGCTGCTGTTGTAGCACAAAGTGATTTGGCGGTTGTTGCAGGCTGCTGTTGTAGCACAAAGTGATTTGGCGGTTGTTGCAGGCTGCTGTTGTAGCACAAAGTGATTTGGCGGTTGTTGCAGGCTGCTGTTGTAGCACAAAACATGATTTGACGGTTGTTGCAGGCTGCTGTTGTAGCACAAAGTGATTTGGCGGTTGTTGCAGGCTGCTGTTGTAGCACAAAGTGATTTGGTGGTTGTTGCAGGCTGCTGTTGTAGCAAAAAAAGATTTGGCGTTTGTTGCAGGCTGCTGTTGTAGAAAAAAAAAAAAGATTTGGTGGTTGTACAAGCTGCTGTTGTAGCACAAAATGATTTGGTGGTTGTTGCAGGCTGCTGTTGTAGCACAAAGTGATTTGGCGGTTGTTGCAGGCTGCTGTTGTAGCACAAAACATGATTTTACGGTTGTTGCAGGCTGCTGTTGTAGCACAAAGTGATTTGGCGGTTGTTGCAGGCTGCTGTTGTAGCACAAAGTGATTTGGCGGTTGTTGCAGGCTGCTGTTGTAGCACAAAGTGATTTGGCGGTTGTTGCAGGCTGCTGTTGTAGCACAAAGTGATTTGGCGGTTGTTGCAGGCTGCTGTTGTAGCACAAAGTGATTTGGCGGTTGTTGCAGGCTGCTGTTGTAGCACAAAGTGATTTGGCGGTTGTTGCAGGCTGCTGTTGTAGCACAAAGTGATTTGGCGGTTGTTGCAGGCTGCTGTTGTAGCACAAAGTGATTTGGCGGTTGTTGCAGGCTGCTGTTGTAGCACAAAGTGATTTGGCGGTTGTTGCAGGCTGCTGTTGTAGCACAAAGTGATTTGGCGGTTGTTGCAGGCTGCTGTTGTAGCACAAAGTGATTTGGCGGTTGTTGCAGGCTGCTGTTGTAGCAAAAAAAGATTTGGCGTTTGTTGCAGGCTGCTGTTGTAGAAAAAAAAAAAAGATTTGGTGGTTGTACAAGCTGCTGTTGTAGCACAAAATGATTTGGTGGTTGTACAAGCTGCTGTTGTAGCACAAAATGATTTGGTGGTTGCTACAGGCTTCTGTTGTAGCAAAAAGTGATTTCGCAGTTGTTGCAGGCTGCTGCTGTAGCAACAATTGAATTGGCGGTTGCTGTAGGCAGCGGTTCTATGACTGCCATGACCTTGGTGCGATAGAAAGGGATTGATATGTTCCAGTGTGAGATAGTCGACTTCACAAGGGAGTCTACTAACGGTATCCATTGGCACCTTGCCGTCTTGACAGACGATAGTTTGTGCTTTAAAAAGGCATACTAACTTTTACCTATGGCGGTAGCGAATGTGCCTGATAAGGCCAAGTCGCGCTGTAAATGTCCGTTCACAGTGGGTGCATGTGAACACATGGTCATTTCCACCATCATGCACCATCTTACGTCTCACACGCTCGGTGTGTGACTTATCTACTAACGGATGGTTGCGGTTAAACGGCTGTTCAGTCTGATGTCTGCAGTTAGAGGTTGGAGTTTCTGTCCTCAGTGATTAATGCTGAATCTTTTGACGAAACCATCCCTTGTGGCTTTCTGTTGAGGAGTTGAACCAGAGCCCAGATGTGTTCAGCAAATGTACAGATGTGTTCAGTAAATTGCGTGTTCTGCTGTATCTCAGAATTCGACTGTCTGATGTTGCAGACTGTGTTGTGTCTCATAATAAGGTTATCTGATGCTGCAGACTATGTTGTGTCTCATAATAAGGTTATCTGATCCTGCAGACTGTGTTGTGTCTCATAATATGGTTATCTGATCCTGCAGACTGTGTTGTGTCTCAGAATATGACTGTCTGATGCTGCAGACTATGTTGTGTCTCAGAATAAAGTTATCTGATGCTGCAGACTATGTTGTGTCTCAGAATAAAGTTATCTGATGCTGCAGACTATGTTGTGTCTCAGAATAAAGTTATCTGATGCTGCAGACTATGTTGTGTCTCAGAATAAGGTTATCTGATGCTGCAGACAATGTTGTGTCTCAGAATATGACTGTCTGATGCTGCAGACTATGTTGTGTCTCAGAATATGACTGTCTGATGCTGCAGACTATGTTGCCAACTGTTGGTGTGTGATGTCTCACATGTCTCTCCACAACGGTGGAGATGACCTTATCACCAGACGAACCACTGTGCCATCGCAGTTCACTCACAATATGTTGTGATTTTAAATACGAGGTCTTTGCTTAAATACAGATACAAAGACGATAACATTAATAAGTGGAAGACAGAAAACCAGTACCTAGAGCATTAGCTAGCATCCATAGCCGGAGGTCAGTAATTGGAGACTCCAGCCCGTGCGCTCATAGCCCGTGCGTTCATGTCCGGAGGTCAGTAAAATGGAGAAATAGCCCATACGTTCATGGCCACAGGTCAGTAATTGATGACATAGCACTGCGTTCATACCCGGAGACAGTACTTGAGAAAATTTGCAATGAGTTCATAGTTGGAAGTTATTATGTTTTGGGTGATATCCAATACATTCATAGTCACACGCTAGAATTTGGAAGGATAGTTCTTAGACGTTCATAGACGTTCATAGACATGAGGGGCTGGGATGGAGAGAGACAAACATACAGACAGACAGAGACAGGCTGGCAGACAGACAGAGAGACAGAGAAAGAAACAGACAGACAGTGACATAAAGGCAGATAGACAGCCACAGAAAGACTGACAGAGAAACAGCCACAGAGACAGGAAGAGATGTAGAAAGTAGGAGAGCGACAGAAATAAAGACAGAGAGTGACAGACAGAGAGAAACAGACACAGACAGAGAACGAACGAACGAAAGAGCGAAGGAACACACGAACTTTATTTTCAAAGGGAGAGAAACAGAGAGAGAGACAGAGAGAGAGAGAGAGAGAGAGAGAGAGAGAGAGAGAGCGATAGAGATAGATAGAGAGACATAGAGAGACATAGAGAGAGACAGAGAGAGACAGGCAGAGACAGACAGAGACAGACAAAGACAGACAGAGACAGACAGAGCGAACGAACATACGAACTTTATTTTCAAAGGGAGAGAAACAGAGAGAGAGAGAGAGAGAAAGAGAGAGACAGAGAGAGAAAGAGAAACATAGAGAGAGAGAGAGAGAGAGAGAGAGAGAGAGAGAGAGAGAGAGAGAGAGAGACAGGCAGAGACAGACAGACATACCGAAAGAGAGAATAAGAGAGAGAGAGACATAGAGAGAGAGACAGACAGAGAGACAGGCAGAGACAGACAAAGACAGACAGAGACAGAAAGAGCGAACGAATATACGAACTTTCTTTTCAAAGGGAGAGAAACAGAGAGACAAAGAGAGAGAGAGAGAGAAACAGAGAGAAAGAGAAACACAGAGACAGACAGACAGACAGACAGACAGACAGACAGACAGACAGACAGACAGACAGACAGACAGACAGACAGACAGAGACAGAGACAGACAGAGACAGACATACCGAAAGAGATAATGAGAGTGTGTGTGTGAGAGAGAGAGAGAGAGAGAGAGAGAGAGAGAGAGAGAGAGAGAGAGAGAGAGAGAGAGAGAGATCTAGACTGAGATCCCCAATAGCTGTCGTAATCAGCACCTGTCCCATGAACACTGCATGTGCAGTAACGATGCACTTAGAGGGGCATGTCTCTGGGTGAGAGTTCTGGCAGGATGTTCCCGCTGTGACCCGTGTCTTCTTGTATCACCGCCGGCTGTGGACAAGCATATCTTTTCACCTGAGTCTGATGAAACAGTCTGAAACGGTATAATCAGAATCTCTACCCTCATAAATGGGGACATGTCAGTAGTTGAGCATGTTCACACTTGGACAAAGAAGAACAATGGCTTATATACTTAGCAGGATTGGGTATAAGGACAACAACAGGAGAACGCTTGCAGACAGACGACATGGAAATCGACATGCCAGTCGTCGTGCTCCGCGATGTTTAGTTTGAGATCATGTCTGTCAGATATGCTAGCGATGTTCATCTGTGTCGTGGGGAGTCATTATATATACGGCGTTTTTGTTCTTTGAAAATGTTTTTTAACGTGCGTATGGGAGGGGGGGGGGGCGGATAATGTGTGCTGGTTTCGTGGTGTATGAGAGAGAGGGAGAGAGAGAGAGAGAGAGAGAGAGAGAGAGAGAGAGAGAGAGAGAGAGAGAGAGAGAGAGGTTGAGATGGAGAGAGGGTGCGTGTGTTTCAACCTTTTAGTAATTGTCTACCTGTCTGCTTATTTACTAACATTCTAATAAAAAACACACCGTTTCCCGCTTGCTTACAACCTAAAGTTGACGCGTGCCAAGTACAGGGTGTCCGTAAAGTCTGGACACATGGGTAAAAATACAAGTTTTTATTCAAATAACATCTTCAATATGATTTCCATCATTTTAGATGCACATGTTGAAGCGTTTCACAAAATTTTCGTGAACTAGATGCAATAAATCCACATTGCCTTCAATTTTGGTACATTCACTCCTTATTCTTTGAGTCAAGTGTATTGGATCTGTGATTTATCCTCTGTGTTCAGACTTTACAGACACCCTGTATAGTTATCTCGGCACAGTCATAAAATCTGATGGAAGATGCCTTGAAGAGATTAGAACAAGAATTGACATTGCGAAGGTAGCCTTTTGCAAGATGAAAAACATACTGACCAATAACAAGATATAAATTGAAACGGGAAAAAGAGTGTTGAAGTGCTACACAGAACCTATACTTTTGTATGGATGTGAAGCGTGGACAATAAGCAGTCAAGCTGAAAAACAGCTGATGGCTGTGGAAATGTGGTTTCTGAGGAAAATGCAAAGAATACCATAGACAGACAGAAAAACCAATGAACAAGTCCTTCAAGAAATAAATGAAGATCACAAACTGATTAGAGTCATTATACGTAGACATTCAAAATTTTTTTGGACATGTTATGAGAAGAAATGACTTGAAGAACTTGGTGACGACTGGCATGATCGAAGGGAAAAGACCAAGGGAAGACCGAGAAGTAAATACCTGGATGGCTTGGCCACGTGGTATGGTCGAGACAGGAAGACAATGCTGATCCACGACTCTGGTGATCGAGTGAGGTGGCAGAACATTACCGCGCACGCGTATAGGCATGGCACATGATGGATGGATGTATAGACTACAAGGCATTAGGACTATATGGTGCTTAATCACGGACTAGGATCGAACACATAGACGATAAATGTAAGATCTCTGCAGACTGCAGTTTGAGGGCTTGTTTCGGACCTCCTCTAGGATGTCTAGTATAATATTGGTCATATTTGGTTCGTGGACCTAGGTGATTGTACAGATTTCGTTTGTGGACCTCAGTGATTGTACAGGTTTGGTTCGTGGACCTAGGTGATTGTACAGATTTCGTTTGTGGACCTCAGTGATTGTACAGGTTTGGTTCGTGGACCTAGGTGATTGTACAGATTTCGTTTGTGGACCTCAGTGATTGTACAGGTTTGGTTCGTGGAACTAGGTGATTGGACAGATTTAGTTCGTGGACCTCGGCGATTGGATAGATGTACTATGTGGACCTAGGGGATTGGACAGAGTTAGTTCGTCGACCTCGGTGCATTGGACAAATCTGGTTCGTGGATCCCGGTGATCTCTTTGATTGAACAGATTTAGTTCGTGGACCTAGGTGATTGGACAGATTTGGTTCATGGACCTCGGTGATTGGACAGATTTGGTTCATGAAACATCAAGAGCATTGGACAGATTACGTTCACTAGACCCCGGAAGATAAGGCAGATTTGGTTCTTGGACTCCGATGTAAACAGCCTCGTTAAAAGTCGCCAACTTCACGGATGTCTTGTTAGCGCCTAAATCAACAATTTTCTCACACCTACACTTGTTCAGCCAGGCGATGTTGTCATGTGGAGGCGACAGGTACGAATACCGGTGTGGCTATATTGACTTTGAATTGCTAGATTGTCAATTCTGTCCTCTAATGTATGGAAAAAAGAAGTGATACATGTGACAAATTAATTGAATTTTGCACAGAAAACGTGTTAACGATAGTCAATACACAGTTTAAACAACACCAAGAAGACTCTTCACATGGAAGCCCGCGGAGAGTACTAGAAAAACCCGAGAGATTATATTTTAATACAAAGAAGATGAAGATCTAGCATAACATCAGCAAAAACACTACGACGTGCAGACTGTGATACAGATCATCAGTTATTAGAAGCAGATGTGAAAGTAAAACTCTAAAAGCCTACCCGGGGATCAAGGCCACTTCGTTTTGTTCTTAAAAAAATACCAGATACATATAACCTAGAAGTTAAGAATCGTTATGGAGTCTTGATGTTTATACAGGAGGAATTGCTCCTGATGAAATGGCAGTACAAGCTAGAGATATCTTGATAACATCAGCCACAGATCTAATTCCTACCAAAAATAAGCAACATAAGCCATGGATTACATCAGACACGTAAGAATTAATAAAACGACGAAGGGAACTGAAACAGAAAGGAGAGGAAATCGATAACAACAGGATGAAGTAAAAATATTTAACGCGAGAAATAAGAACGAACACAAGAAAGGACAAAAACCAGTATATATAAGATTGTATGTAGTACTAGAATAGAGCAATATCGTAAGAATGGAAGATATTATGAACTATTCAAAGGAATGAAGTTATTGACAAGAAATGTTCAACCTCAATTAAATGTTATCTGTGACACGATGAGATATACCCAAACAGATTCTTAAAAAAATTCTAGAAAGATGGAAGGAAGACTTCAGTGGAATGTATAATATGAATGACTGTGGGTATAAATATGAGATTCATGAACCAATGACAGCAGAGACAGAACCTAAACCCTCATTAGATGAAATTGTATGGGCGATAAAGAACCTGAAGAATGGCAAATCACCAGGATGTGATGAGATACTAGCTGAACTAATTAAATCGGGAGGAGAACAAAGCATGCAAATCCATCACGCATTATGTAAAAAGATATGGAAATATGGTATATGGCCAAAAGATTTGAAAACAACTATCTTCAATCCAATACCAAAGAAGAGCAACTTGAAATATTGCACCAAATATAAAACTGTAGCTCTGATCATGCAAGTAAAATGATACTAAACATCATTATGGGAAGACTTCATAAGAAATTAGAAGAAGAAAACATGCGTTTAATAATAGAGAAGTGTAAAAAAAAAAAACATTAATGTAAAACTACTCTCATAGTATGTGGATTATTCAAAAGTATTTGATTGTGTACAAGATCAGAAACTTTGAGAAATCACGAGGAAAAGGGCTGTCCATCACACGTAGTACAACTCATAAAAATGCTCTTTTCTAGACCAAGACAGGGAAAGACAGCGTGAGAAGAATCTTGACAGGCCTGTGTCATGGCAGTCAACACATTAACCCATGACATCTGTCATAGTCTTGCTCGTATCTAGGTAACTAAACTTGGGTTCATACAGGCAACAATAAATCTGTTCGTTATGAGATCGAAGATTTATTGTATTTACATATACAGTATGCGTTGGCGCAGTGGGTAAACAGACCCGCGCTATATTACATCTCCCGAATAGTAAACATCAAACACATAAGTATCATTTATCAGTCTAGCAAACTATCTAGCCTATGTCTATATATCTATTGATATCTATAGAGTCCCTCAAAGGCAGGCCCTGTTGCCTCTCTCAAGTCCATCTGTCCTCTGCCGGTCTCCGCGTGTCCTAACTCGACACGGGCGGTAACTCTGTCCGAGTTCCTCGTGGACCCCGCATTAGGCGGGCCACATCAGTGTCCACGGAATCATGGACTTGGGGACCATCTCTTTCGAGAAGGGTCTAGATTACTCGGGTCCTGCTCGACTCAATGGTTTCCCTTGGGCTGGAATTGCAGCCCTTTACTAAATGTGCAAGTGAGGCGGTGACACATCAGAGATCTTGATTTGCGGAAAGGCATGATAGGCCATGACAACAGGCAAGACACTGGATGATGACGATAAGACCAACAAGCAGCGGTTATAATAGATGAAGAGACATCAGATTGGTTTGAAATAAAGCAAGGAGTCCATCAAGGCTGTGTGCTGTCACACTATTTGTTTAACATGTAAGCCGAAAATATAATGAGAAATGATAGAGAAGATATATGAAAGGGGCAATACGATGCCCTAAATATCAGTGGTCATAAAATACCTGATATTCGACATGCTGATGATACAGTATTACTATCCACATCACAGAATGGTATAGAAAAACTATTAACCTAAACCCAAAAGAATTGTGAAAATCACAACGTATATCTTAACATAACGAAAATAAAGATAATGTATACAGATAAACTAATATGGAAAAAGAAATATATGGTAATGAGGAAATTTGGAAGTGGTGGACAATTTCGATTATCTTCTGTCATTGATTACCAACAATGGTGACACACTGAAAGAAATTAAAAGACGAATATCTACTGCTCTTTAAAAACTAACACAACTGAATAAATTGTGGCGTGGGACAGATAGACGACCCCACAACAATTAGATTTTTAAGAGCATGTATCTTTCATATTGCAACTTACGCCTGTGAGACTTGGAAACTTACCAAACAAAATGAACAGCGCATAAATGCCTTTAAATATACATGTTGTAGACGGGTTCTAAGAATATCTCGGATGCAGAAAAGAACAAATGTGTCCATACGACAAGAGCTGAATATTGAAGAAGGTTGGCCACTAAAGGCGATAAAACAAGAAAACATTGAAATATTTTGGTCACTTGAAACGTCATGATAGTTTGGAGAGAACAATTATGGATCTGTTAGTACATGCCCTGGATGAGAAGGAGAGGAAGGCGAAAGAGAAGATGGGTGCAAGATGGGGGAAGATGATCTCCGATGGGAGATTCAGACGCGGAGCATCTTGTTTATGACGGAGATGTTTTCCGCAAGGTTATTATGGGAGCGAGGTTCTGTTAATGAAATGCTACTGAATGAATGAATGAATGAATGCTTGAATGAATGATTGAATGAATGAATGAATGAATGCTGCCTCTACTTTTATGAGTGCCAATCAACACTGATGAATATATTTCTAATGCTAATTAGCGCAAGCAACAGTTGCCCGTATTCATAAATGTATGCGGTCAGGCACACGCACACGCATACACGCACACACGCACCCACACACACACACGCAAGCACACACACACACACACACACACACACACACACGTTCACTTACACCGACACACCAGAAGGGGGAAAACAAAGTCCCGATATATTAACCTGTTATGGGTCGACGATGTCTCAGAAGCATCCAACTTGTAGAAGTGAATGTACGCAGACACAGGTGGCCAGTCTTGTAAAAGTGAATGTACGCATATACAGATGGTCAGTCTTGTAGAAGTGAATGTACACAGACACAGGTGGCCAGTCTTGTAAAAGTGAATGTACGCATATACAGATGGTCAGTCTTGTAGAAGTGAATGTACACAGACACAGGTGGTCAGTCTTGTAGAAGTGAATGTACGCAGACACAGGTGGTCAGTCTTGTAGAAGTGAATGTACGCAGACACAGGTGGTCAGTCTTACCCACTCTCCAACACAGGTGTCGAACCCGCACTCGTTCTTGGTGATGGCATCATCAGCGCGAACCCCTGATGATTACACAAGCTTCCTGAATACTCACACACCAGCCACGAAATTATTCTCTTAAAGAATGCATTACCATCAAGCTGTTAAATTTAGTATCGCTAAAGGGTAGGGTGCCTGCTTCCTGTCCTAGAGGTTAGCGACTTTTCTCCGTAATCTCGTATACTCTCGTAAGTAACGTGACGACGGTGAGAATCAGCAGTGGTTCGAATCGCGTCGGTAACTTACGGGGAATGTGAGCCGGCCTATCAGAAAGCAATGGCAAACTACTGAGCGTAATCTTGCCAAGAAATCAACAATCAGCTGAAAGATGCTGATGTTGACAGCGATGTCCTGTAAAGGATATGCAAACAATTAAAACAAAGGGTAGGGTGGAAGGGGGGTGGTGTTGGTGGTAGTGGTGGTGTTTTATGTGCGTGTGGTGTCTATGATCACCTTGCTCCATCCCTTCTGGTTACACAACACAAGCATTCCGTGCACATCTGCCAGCGCCCAGAGCCATTAGTGCAAGACGTGGGTGCCGACTATCTACCATCATCGCACGGAATTACTAGGACTCTCTTATAGCATGAAAGAGTGAACAGTTTGTAGTCCTTGGTAGACAACATCACAGATGAGCCATGGTCCATCCTCCCTTCATTAGACTGTTTGCCCAGGGTGACCACATGGAGCTGAAGACAGATCAGTATGAAATTTTACAATGTCATTTCAGCGGCCCTGGTTCACATGACGGTGTCATAAAGCGAACTGCATTGATCCTCACCTTAATGACACATTCAAGCACTCGATGTGTGTCTGTGTGCTTGTGGCACTTATATCTTGCAGACAACAGGGCATGAGAACTCACCAGTTGATGAATTGGTCTCTGCTAAAATTCTCAAGGATTGCGACCTCAATTACATGTTTCAAAGTTCCTTGTAATTTAAATGGGTGTCAGGTCAATATCTTTACACTGTGTGCACTTTAGAAAACAGATTTGCTCAGTTGTCATAGATCAAGCATTTGTGTCTTGCTGTCTGTCGGCGTAAAGATTTGTCCCGATTTGGGGGGAACAAAATCACCCCTGTGTGAATGGTTGTATTGATTGCAAAAATTCCATTAGCTTTTTAAGCGGGCAGCTATTAGTTCTTGCTGTCAACATAATTGTGACAGAGGGCTGTTCTGGTTAGATGCGCCGTAGTCGCTGTAATCAGAACATGTACTTAAACCCGCGGATTGTTTCCACAGTTTTACATCAGTGTTTGGAAACAACATTGGCACACGGAGTAAGAGGTAAGAAAATCGAAGAAAGGAAACCACTTTGATCAGGAACAAATTAGATTAGATGGCAGTTGATTGCTCCATTGTTATACGCAGAAAGGCATTACAGGACTTGGCAGGCGCTGTACATTCTCGTAATAACACTTGTCTGGTGCAGACATTTAGTGTGGGTTCGGAAACAAGAGGTTGACTTTGTCAAATAATCCACTAGGATATTATGCACCTAACAACAATGTCTGTTCTTTGCAGTTGTCATTCCCAGACTAATGATGACTGGCTCTACCTAGATGTACCCAGATAGAACATAGAGACCGCTGGGGCTACCTAGATGTACCCAGATAGAACATAGAGACCGCTGGTGCTACCTAGATGTACCCAGATAGAACATAGAGACCGCTGGCGCTACCTAGATGTACCCAGATAGAACATAGAGACCGCTGCTCTATCTAGATGTACCCAGATAGAACATAGAGACCGCTGGCGCTACCTAGATGTACCCAGATAGAACATAGAGACCGCTGCTCTATCTAGATGTACTCAGATAGAACATAGAGACCGCTGCTCTATCTAGATGTACCCAGATAGAACATAGAGACCGCTGGTGCTACCTAGATGTACCCAGATAGAACATAGAGACCGCTGGCGCTACCTAGATGTGCCCAGATAGAACATAGAGACCGCTGCTCTATCTAGATGTACTCAGATAGAACATAGAGACCGCTGCTCTATCTAGATGTACCCAGATAGAATATAGAGACCGCTGGTGCTACCTAGATGTACCCAGATAGAACATAGAGACCGCTGCTCTATCTAGATGTACCCAGATAGAACATAGAGACCGCTGCTCTATCTAGATGTACCCAGATAAAACATAGAGACCGCTGCTCTATCTAGATGTACCCAGATAGAACATAGAGACCGCTGCTCTATCTAGATGTACTCAGATAGAACATAGAGACCCCTGGTGCTACCTAGATGTACCCAGATAGAACATAGAGACCGCTGCTCTATCTAGATGTACTCAGATAGAACATAGAGATCGCTGGCGCTACCTAGATGTACCCAGATAGAACATAGAGACCGCTGCTCTATCTAGATGTACCCAGATAGAACATAGAGACCGCTGCTCTATCTAGATGTACTCAGATAGAACATAGAGATCGCTGGCGCTACCTAGATGTACCCAGATAGAACATAGAGACCGCTGCTCTATCTAGATGTACCCGGATAGAACATAGAGACCGCTGCTCTATCTAGATGTACCCAGATAGAACATAGAGAACGCTGCTCTATCTAGATGTACCCAGATAGAACATAGAGACTGCTGGTGCTACCTAGATGTACCCAGATAGAACATAGAGACTGCTGGTGCTACCTAGATGTACCCAGATAGAACATAGAGACCGCTGGCGCTACCTAGATGTACCCAGATAGAACATAGAGACCGCTGGTGCTACCTAGATGTACCCAGATAGAACATAGAGACCGCTGGTGCTACCTAGATGTACCCAGATAGAACATAGAGATCGCTGCTCTACCTATATGTACCCAGATAGAACATAGAGACCGCTGGTGCTACCTAGATGTACCCAGGTAGAACATAGAGGCCGCTGGCGCTACCTAGATGTACCCAGATAGAACATAGAGACCGCTGCTCTATCTAGATGTACCCAGATAGAACACAGAGACCGCTGGTGCTACCTAGATGTACCCAGATAGAACATAGAGACCGCTGCTCTACCTAGATGTACCCAGATAGAATATAGAGACCGCTGGTGCTGCCTAGATGTACCCAGATAGAACATAGAGACAGCTGCTCTATCTAGATGTACCCAGATAGAACATAGAGACCGCTGGTGCTACCTAGATGTACCCAGATAGAACATAGAGACCGCTGCTCTACCTAGATGTACCCAGATAGAACATAGAGACAGCTGGTGCTACCTAGATGTACCCAGATAGAACATAGAGACCACTGGTGCTACCTAGATGTACCCAGATAGAACATAGAGACCGCTGCTCTACCTAGATGTACCCAGATAGAACATAGAGACCGCTGGCGCTACCTAGATGTACCCAGATAGAACATAGAGACCGCTGCTCTACCTAGATGTACCCAGATAGAACATAGAGACCGCTGGCGCTACCTAGATGTACCCAGATAGAACATAGAGACCGCTGGTGCTACCTAGATGTACCCAGATAGAACATAGAGACCGCTGGCGCTACCTAGATGTACCCAGATAGAACATAGAGACCGCTGGCGCTACCTAGATGTACCCAGATAGAACATAGAGACCGCTGGCGCTACCTAGATTTACCCAGATAGAACATTGAGACAGCTGGTGCTACCTAGATGTACCCAGATAGAACATAGAGACCGCTGGTGCTACCTAGATGTACCCAGATAGAACATAGAGACAGCTGGTGCTACCTAGATGTACCCAGATAGAACATAGAGACCGCTGGTGCTACCTAGATGTACCCAGATAGAACATTGAGAAAGCTGGTGCTACCTAGATGTACCCAGATAGAACATAGAGACCGCTGGTGCTACCTAGATGTACCCAGATAGAACATAGAGACAGCTGGTGCTACCTAGATATACCCAGATAGAACATAGAGACCGTTGGTGCTACCTAGATGTACCCAGATAGAACATTGAGACAGCTGGTGCTACCTAGATGTACCCAGATAGAACATAGAGACCGCTGGCGCTACCTAGATGTACCCAGATAGAACATAGAGACAGCTGGTGCTACCTAGATATACCCAGATAGAACATAGAGACCGCTGGTGCTACCTAGATGTACCCAGATAGAACATAGAGACAGCTGGCGCTACCTAGATGTACCCAGATAGAACACAGAGACCGCTGGTGCTACCTAGATGTACCCAGATAGAACTACTGAAACAATGTTCATTGTACCCTGCTTGGAATCCCTTAGAACAGTGGTTCTAAACCTATTTTGGCCTATGCACCCCTTTACCATTTGTTCTTAATGTCATTCACACTTTCATATTTCTTCCCTATAAATTCCCCTCCCCCTCCCATACACAGTATACGTAACAGACCAGACAGCAGTATGCACGGCCTAACTGGTAGCCATAATGAAAGGTCTGGAGATCGCAGCCGAAAAACCACCACTGAGACTGTGTATATTAGCAGACTCCCTGTCATCAGTACAAACGCTCGGGAACTTCAATAGAGGCAACAGACCAGACATAAAAGAGGAGATACTAGCGACAACCACAAATCTCACGTACATGGGATGCCAAATCACCATCGGATAGATACTAGATCACAGGGGTATACCGGGAAACGAACAAGCAGACATAGCGGCGAAACGAGGAAAAACCAGCAATAATAAAATCTGCACAGGCCTAGGTAAAGTAGAAGGGAAGAATATAGTCAAAAACTACATTCTCAAGGAATGGAGGAAACAGTGGTGAGACAGCGCTAAAGGCCGTCATGCCTACCAAGTATTGGGTGAACCCAGATACAAGCCACAAGTCAAGACCAACATGAAAGCACCGGCAAACAGACAGCTGTGGAAAATCAGACTAGGCAATTGGAAAGACACAAGAGAAAACCCATTCAGCAGAGAGTGCCGAGAAAACAACACCATCGAACACTACTTACTAGTATGCGACAAGTAGAATAGAGAGCGAAGGGACCTGAGAGATCACTTCGTCAAAACTGGGAACCCAATGACAATGACGGAGTGCCTGCACATAAACAGCAACCCAGAAACACAGCGACTGGTCAGACAGTTCCTATGCAGAACAGGGAAGACCGTATAACCTCCCTGCACTGTATATATATGTATATGTATGTTTGTATGTATGTGTGCGTGTTTTTATGTTTTAAAAAAAAATCTATGTACGTAATTAACACACACACACACACACACACACACACACACACACACACACACACACACAAAATGGCGGGGTGAATGGCAGGAAGGTGGGTTGACTCTTCCGGTGGAGCACCTGAACTAGGATGACAGGGAGACCGGGTCATCTTGTTGCTACACCACACCCACACGCGATGAAGAAAAAAGACCAAAAAAAAAAAAAAAAACTTAAAGGAGTTCGGGCTGCTGACCATGGACAACTAGAGACTTGCACTTGAATGCTCTGCCTTTGTCTACATCGAGTCCTTATGAGGACTGGACATGACTGGGACTAGCCCCGATGAGAATAACACAATAAGCGACAAGCACGTAGCAGTGCTAACAGAGAAAAGAAACCAACAAACGAGAGAATGCGGGCCCCAGTAGGCCCAACCAAGGACCGGTCTTTATCAGGACCAACACAAGACAAAGAAAACAACCAGATAGCACAAAATAAATTTATCCGACAAACAGAGCGGAACCAAGATAACCAGTAGGAATTAGGACTAACAGTCCACAAAACCACGGCTCTCAACAATAACCACCGCTGAGGAAGCAGGTTAGACGAGACCGAATTTGAAATTTTTTTGGTGTGGGAAATTGTAATTGGAATTGGACACAGTATACGTAAAGAATGGAAGTTAAATCTCATAACACAAACTAAAACAAGTCTTGACGTCTACATAAAACGCGATTTGCAGGTTTACTTCGTTATAAAATGAATTTCAGAACAGCGAGAAATACAGAACCGCAAGTATACAGGGGAAAACAATATCAAGTAATAGGTTCTTGTATTAATGCGATCTTGAAATAATCTTAATCCACCTGACATATGCCTGGGTCATTGACATTGAGGTGAGTGACCGGGCTACGAGTAAAATAACCAACCCTGAGAGGGCGGACGGGGTGAGAGACAGTTTAGTGTCGTGTGAAGTTAGGGGACATAAAAGAGAGTGGAAAATATTGACATGGGAGTTGGAGCTGAGACCGGCTGCGGGTCGAATCGTGTGGACAGGGGATGTCTAGACTCCGAGCTGTTCGGGAGTCGAAGGATAGGAGCGGAGAGAAAGAGAGCTCCGTCCTGTGATGTGTTGTGCTCCGAGTTGTAAATGCAGGCCTAAAACCCAGTGGGGGTTGGATAGATAATGGAGGCCTGAACCCAAAGTGGGTTGGATAGATAATGGAGGCCTGAACCCAAAGTGGGTTGGATAGTTAATGGAGGCCTGAACCCAAAGTGGGTTGGATAGTTAGTGGAGGCTAGACCCAGTGTGTGGGTTGTAATGTGTGAGGTCCAGCTGTGGATAGTAGCTGGATAACTGTTTTGTGAATTGGAGATTCACGAGGCCTTGAGAAGGCAGTATTGTGTGCTGGTTAAGCTGTAAGGATGATATTTATATTCTATGGATTATATTGTTTCTGGATATAGAGTTGTGTTCCGTTTGTCCGTGTTCTTGCTGTATTAAAGGATTATGTGCGCCAAATCAATCTTGTTCACTGACTGATGGATGTGTACTACAGGGGTGAGTTGCATTGTGAGACGGGTGGCTAGCTCTACTTACACTCCATAGTGACATACAAAGAACATTGAACCCTAGACAACGACCATGTCACTCAGTTATGATAAAAAACTTTGTGACATTATCTGAGATTCTAGTCCGGTCAAGAACAATATAGACATTGTTGTCATTCTGTTTATCTGTGAACTCGTCTATTAGAGAGGATACTAAGATCAGAGACATTAGTCGGATGCCCAATTACAACGACAATTATGGCACAAGGAATAAACACAATTTTCAGTAGACGGTCAATGCCAAAAGTGTCCGAGAAGTAATACAGAGTTCACAAGAAACCAGGTAAAAATAACATTTCTCAGAGAGAGAGAGAGAGAGAGAGAGAGAGAGAGAGAGAGAGAGAGAGAGAGAGAGAGAGAGAGAGAGAGAGAGAGAGAGAGAGGGTGGTGGACAGCGGAGCGTATCCACGGTATAAAGACAAGATTTGCGCCTGGGTGAGAATTGGTGAGCAGATAACAGACAGTTCACGTGAAGGTCACGACAGGTAAATTTGATACCAGGCAGTATTGCTGAAGCTAGCAGACAGTTCACGAAAGGACACCACGGCACATCAAAAACAGCCCGCGTGGAAAAGACACGGCACAGATCAACGGAGAGTGTGGGGTGACGGGGTTGGTCACTAGGCACAAACACCGAGCACCACAGACAAAACTGTCAGGTGTAGACGACAGGCGCATGTGTTTATAGATCAAAAGAAGGGGCGCTAGCAGACAGCACAAGTGAAAAGTCACGTGGACAAAAAGGTGTTTGAGACAAGAGTGGGTCAGCACAATTGGACAGTATCGCTGTCGGTGATAAAGACAGGATTGAGAATCAAAGATATTGACAGTCGTGTGTGTGCTGAGGGCAATGCACGGTGTGGTCGCAGGTCGACAGGTCAAGATTTGTCGAGGCAGTTAATAGGACGGGTGGGACACCAGCGACCAGGTACTGGGGAAGTACATGTTTGGAAAACTCTCGGGAAGGGGAGATTTACATGGATGTGTAGAATACACAGAATTTGATAGTTGCGGTTTCGCCGGAGAGGTGACCGACGGGGGTAGTAACAGTACCCCTAACACAGCCGTGCTGGGGCAGAAGTGGAAAGTGATTGTGGATGACGGAAAAGTTTCCGGTCATTTTACAGACAGATTAAGTGTGTATTATTGTGATAAAGAGTACTGAGGTACTGACTGAGGTTGACCTGCGTGGTCAAGGTCAGGGACGGTGGAAAGTTACAAAAATTTTCCATGGGAGAACTGGATAAACAAGTTGTTTTGAAAGAACCAGACTTTATGTTCGTCTTTATGTTGGATCCCTTTGTTATCATTACTCTGTCATGAGCAAACAGTTTTACAACGAAGGATTACATGTCATCACCGCAGGCATGGCTGCATACAGTTGAGAAAAAGAACTGACGGTACAGAGTTAAAGCGTTGGACATTTGCAGTTATTTTTTGTGTTTAACTTTGTCTTTAAACGTGAATCTATCACATAATTGATACAGCTACGGACCATCTCCGCAACCAAGGTATAATAGCGTTACGGACTGTGTTGAGACAAGACGTTTGGATTATTACTTTGTTGTCACCACATCCAGGGAAAGTAACAACATATCAAAAGAAATTTTTTCTGTTGGGAGTTACCGTCGTAGACATTTCGGAACATTAACATTAACCAACAGACATTTCCAGGATATTATTGGAAACTATTTCTAACAAATTATGAACTTTTGAGACTGGTTAATAAGTACAGTAGTGTCGACCAGCCATTTGGACATTTTGTTTGCTCTCATCGTTCTAACTGTCGTTATCGTTTGTGTATCTATATATGTATATGTTATTACATGTAGTTGTTGGATAGGCATTTTTAGAAATTTCTATCTAAATTAGGATAGGCTTGGCAAAACGTAGTTCTTGTGCTTACGATATTTTTGTAAGGACAACGCTAAAAAGTTATCGTGGTCGTGCATTGGCATTGGGGTCCTAACCAATATCTAGAGTCGCTGTGTATGACGTCAGAGTTGTGTATATTGTTAATTAAGAGTGCTGTTCTTTCTTTTCATAATATTTACGTATGATATTTGTTTTCTTTGGATATATGTTATTATTGTGATTTTTCGCCATTTCTACTGTCTAGTGGTCGGTGTCAGTTTATATATATATATATATATATATATATATATATATATATATATATATATATATATATATTACGCGCACTGTGGTCGTCTCACACAAGCTTGTGGCTGTTACTGTGGTTTATTTCTTTGTGATCACCGTCTCCGTGTACTGGCTTGTGCGTCTAACGTTTTATAGACTTCACTTATCGTATCATTCATTCGTGTGTGTGTATATATATATGTATGTTTAACAATATTTCCAGAGACTTTAAGAAAATAATTGTCATATATATATATATATATATATATATATATATATATATATATATATATATATATATATATATATATATATATATATATATATATATATAAGGGAGTATAAGTAATATTCCCCCTCACTACCTAGCGCTTGTAGAGTGACTGGGTGAGTACAGAGTGATATTATTAGTACTTCGGATTTACGTACACAGTGAGTGATGGTGTACTTAGGAAAGATACACAAAGACTAGCAGCACAGTCTTTACATTTATAGTTGGCTGACAGACAACAACGTGTCCAAAATTAATAGATGCATACTTTAATGGAATATATTGTAACAGGGGAGAATGGGTCTCAAACATAGCTTTAGTGACTCCCAGAGACAAGATACTACTCTGGACAATATGTTTCCAAGGGTGTAGTAGAGTAGAAAATAGGCAGTCAAAGAAGGGTAGATGGTGCTTCTGTAACAGAAGTTAGGTATTAGTGTTAGGTGGGAAAAGGCTACAGCACGATTGAGCATTGAGATGGAATGGGAGGAGAGATGCTCAAGTCGTGACGTAGTTGGTTGTGAAGGGGCAGTTTACATCGGGGCCTGGAAGAGGGAAGACATCTTGTGATATCCAGAATTGTCATCAGCCAGAAATAAAGACTATTTGTAAAGTACCAATGGACTCCGTTAGTCTTCTTTGAATACGCTTCGTTACATAAGCAGAAATGGCGCCTTTGAACCAGGATACGAACTTGGAGTGTCGTCGCGGAATCACAACATGCTGTCCAAGGTGAACATAGAACTAAACTAAAATATTTGAAGAGATCTCGTGCTGTTTACATCAAGTACCCAAAGACAGAATTGTGGCACGAGTCTATACTTATGTTGAACGGAAAGGCGAAGTTTAAAAAAAAAAATGGCCAATAAGTCGTCTGTGAGAATTACAGCAGCAAAAAGTCAGGCTAGGGGTGGTTGTCTGTAAGTGTTTTTCAGGTTTTTCAGGATCCTCGCTGTACGGACCTGCTATCAAAATTAAATTCTCAGCTATTCAGGCGATTGTCATCATCATGCTGAAGGTCGATCCAGTTTAATCGTTATCTCGAGCGAGCAGGAGTTTTGCTGAAGGTCAGTCCAGTTTGATCGTTGTCTCGAGCGAGCAGGAGTTTTGCTGAAGGTCAATCCAGTCTGATCGTTGTTTCAGGTGAGCAAGAATTTTTCAGTGGCCCAATCAAGTTCGGCCCTTGCCTCAAAATCAAATTAAAAAACTTTAAGACTTACTCGCCTACAGTCATAATCAAAAATCAAAATTTTTCCAGAATGCTGATGAATTCGAAAAACTCGTGTCATCAAGTCAAAATATTGTGGACAACGTTAATGAGTATTGAACTCGCTAGCAACTGAGTCGTGATAGAAAAAGGAACGTTGTTTAAAGACAATCAAGACAGCTAAATACCTCATTCCTTCATTGATGGGCCCATGTTTTTTTGACGTAGTCAGACTATATCGGGGCTCCGCTGCATAGGAGAGCCGCTCGTTAATCCTTTTGGGCTCTGTTGCGTGTGAGTCGTTCTCAAAACGTCGATTTGATGTACCCCATCCGGGGCGAAGTCAGAAACCAGAAGTCTGGTCGGGACCCAACCAGGGGTTGAAGTTATTGAGGCATCCTAAGAAGAGAAACTACCTGAAGAGACGGGATTCCTTGGAAGAAGAGAAACTACCTGAAGAGACGAGATTCCTTAGAAGAAGAAACTACCTGAAATGCGCGATCAGTTTCAACTAATACAGCGTTTGAGTTCAACCTGACGGCGAACCTAGAGTAGGGTAATCTGTAAGCCTATTGCTTGGTCGAACTGTTCTTGGTGTATATGTGATTTGTATTTCTTAAATTAGTAACTTATAAATGTGAAATTGATTGTTTGGTCTGTGTAATAATATTTCAGCATGACAGAACAGGGTTCATTGGCACAGGTGTTGACGGGAGTGGGAACAGTGATAGATAGACTTAATACGGTCATGAAACAACAAGGAATGGCAACTGAAATTGTTAAGTTTAGTGGACAGGCCAGAGAGTTTAAGAAATGGATAACTTCCATAGAAAAATATGCGTATTTGATATCTGCATCAGATGAAGAGAAAATGAGACTTGCATATCAGGCAGCAACAGAACCGGTTTCACAGCATATTAGGAGAACATTAGAGGCTAGAGTAGATGAGACATGGGAGCAGTTTAAAGACGACCTGGCACACAAATACGCGGAAATAACGGATCCACAACATGCGTTTTCGGTATTGAGACAGTCTAAACAAAATAGTGGAGAGACAGTACAGTTGTTCAGCGATAGGTTGATTAACCTGGCTGAAGAGGCATTCTTGGGACAGAATGTACAAGGAGAAGAGGTGGAGAGGATGTTAGTCGGGATTTTTGTAGATGGCATAAAATCCGATGGACTGAAGTTTAAGTTGATGAGAGAAAACCCCGAGAGGTTGTCACAAGCTGTAGATATTGCAGTACAAGAAGAAAATTTGAGACGTAGATTTAGATTGAGAACAGGACGAGAAATAGGAACTAGTCGAGAAGATAGAATTGAGGAGCCTATGGAGATAGGACAAATAAGGTTTGGATGGAATAGGAGAGGAGGTATACAGACGTTACAAGGTAGTAATAGAAATGCTTATGATGAAAGGAGACAAATGAGGTATCCTACCAGTGAGACAGTAGGAAACACAAATAACACAAATATAGTCTGTTGGTTTTGTGGTCAACGCGGACACGGGTTTCGCTTTTGTGGTAACAGGCGTGTCCAGTCGAATACACCAAGTAGAAATGGCAATAACAGGTTAAATAGGAATGTTGAAGATGGACACAGAAATTTTACAGGCATAGGAACGCAGGGAAACGGGCGCCCTACCTATTAAATAGGACCTGTAGTAGGAGGGAAAATAATAAGGTCCCAAGGTTTAAAGAACATGTTAATAACAGGTATGGTAGAACGAACAGAGAATACTTTCAACTAGATGAAGTCAAACAGGTTACAGAAAATAAAACAGATTATAGCTCATGTATAATAGAAATAGGAAAGTATAGAATTCGTACATTAATTGATTCGGGAGCTCAGGTTAGTGTGATAAAAGAAAGTTTTCTATACAAAATAGTGAGAAATTGTAGAATATTTAAGAGTCATAATAATCTTCACTCTGTTACAGGACAGAATTTACAAGTAATTGGACAAACAATGATAAATTTTAAGTTAGGAGGGGTCAACGTAAGACATCTTTTTCATGTAGTAAAAGAGTTAAATAGAAACATGCTGATAGGAGAGATTTTTTAATAAAAAATGGAGTAAGACTTTTCTTTGATTTACACAAATTAAAATTCAAGGACGTCTATGTAGATATGGAAAAAGACATGCATATATCAGCACTAGTTAGAGTTAAAATGTCCACGACGTTAAAACCACAGTCGGTTAATTTGATACAAGCAAAGGTGAAGAGAAACCCATATTATGTAGCAGGACACACAGTCAGAATCACTGAATAGCAACAGGAAGTAATTGATGAGCCTGGTTTGGAAGTTCCGGATGGAATAGTAGCGTTAGATAAACATTTAACTTTTCCAGTGATGGTTATTAATAACACAGGTAGAGAAATTAAATTATACAGAGGATGTGTAGTAGCTAAACTAGAACATAACATTAGTGATATATCGGCAACAGATAGAGTGGAAATGCCGGGAGCAAACTGGTCACAAACTTATAGTGAAAGAATTAATAACAGACGCGGACGCGGAAGTAGAGGGAATGCACGAATGGATGAATTGATCCATCCATTCAGAAGAAATACAGCCCAAATACATTCACTAGACAAAATGACAAGGGAACAAGAATTGTTGGCACAGTTAAAAGCTCCACCAGAAAATAAGAAGGTATTAGAACAACTTATAAAAGAAAATCAAGATGTATTTGCAATTAATGATTTAGAGTTGGGAAGGACAAAAACAGTTACAATGGAAATAGATACGGGAGACCATCCACCAATTAGTTTAAAGCCATATAGAACTCCCTTAAGAAATAAAGAAATTGTCGAAAAAGCAATAGAAGATATGTTGAAAGCAGGAATAATAACAAGATCAAAGTCAGAGTGGTCATCTCCGGTTGTAATTGTGGCCAAACCTGATGGTTCAAGTCGGTTCTGCTGCGACTATCGGGCGTTGAACAAAATCACTAAGAATTTAGCGTACCCACTGCCGGTGATTGATGATATTTTGGGGTTGCTTAATGACTCTACGTTCTTCACGACGCTAGACGCAAGATCAGGGTTTTGGTGTATCCCGATGTCGGAAGACGCGCAAAAGAAGAGTGCTTTTTGTACTCATATGGGTTCGTACGAATTCTTACGAATGCCATTCGGGGTTCGAACGGCTCCATCTCATTACATGCTGTTAATAAATGAAGTACTAGAGGGTATGCAAAAGTTTGCCCTAGCATACATAGACGATATTCTTATCTATACGGCAGGCGATGTGGAAGATCACTTAAAACATGTAAGTTTAGTGTTCGACAGATTAAGAGTACATGATGTGAAATTAAAGCTTAGTAAATGCGAGTTTTTAAAAACAAAAACAAAATATTTGGGCTATATTATAAATAGAGACGGAATTAAACCAGACCAAGACAAGATAAAGGTTATTAATGAATTACCTCCTCCAACTAACGTGAAAGAAGTACGTGCTTTTATAGGAACTTGTGGGTACTATAGGCGCTTTATCCCGGGGTTTTCAAAGATAGCAGAACCTATCACTAATTTAACGGGTAAATACGCTAGATTTAAGTGGGATGATGAGTGTCAAAAAGCGTTCGAGTTTAAAAAAAAACAGCCTAACACTGGTACCACTATTGACGCATCCAGATTTGAATAAACAGTTAATACTATATACAGATGCTTCTGATAATGCGATAGGAGCGTGTTTGGTTCAACCATATGAAGGAAAAGAGTCTGGAATACCAGGGGTTAAAAATGAAAGGCCAATTTATTTCTTGTCTCATAAGCTTAGCAGGTCGCAACGGAAATGGTCTACTATTGAGAAAGAGGCATATGCTATACACTACGCTCTACAGAAACTAAATTACTACTTACATCACGCAAATTTTGTTATTAGAACTGACCATATGCCTTTAAAATCTCTATTAGAAGCTCCAGTGCAGAACAGGAAGATACAGACGTGGGCATTGAATTTAAAAGGATACAATACGAAAATTGAATACATTCCAGGTAGGATTAACACGTGTGCTGATTTATTGTCTAGGATCCCGTACCCACAATCATCAGGAGACACAGAAGATGAAGGTGAACCAGAGATCGACGACCGAAACTGGCAAGTAAATATATTAGATTCTGCCATAGTAAATGGAGAAGGGTTTAAGAGTTTACCGTCGGATCAAGAGTCTGAACCTAGAACGGAAGAACCACATTTAGCACAGTTTAATATGAAAGAAGAACAAGAATTAGATCCAAAAGTTTTACAAATAAAACAGAAATTAAAAGAAACGGAGGAGAACAAATATAAGAAAAATTATTTAGTTTTACAAGAGGATGAACAGTTATATTACATGTGTGAAAGGAATGAACAGCTAAGGAAATATATTCCAAAACATTTGGAAAATGAAGTTTTAAAGGCATATCATGATGAGAATGGTCATCTCGGTCGTGATAAATTGGTGAAAGCACTTACGAGTAAATATTATTGGCCGAATTTATTTAAATCTGCTTGTAAGTATGTAGACACCTGTGAAAGATGCAGATTAAGGAATATGAAAGCAATTAAGTGTCCATTACAAGATACAGATATTCCTCAGTTTCCAATGCAAAAGATTAGTTTAGATATATCAGGTCCTCACCCCAGAACATTGTCAGGGAACGTGTATTTAATCCATATAGTAGATGTCTACAGCCTTTGGCCGGAAGTTTATGCAATCCCAGATAAGAGCGCAGATACTGTAATTAATATTTTTTTTACAGGAGTTCGTACCAAGATTTAGTTGTCCACAGATTATACTCACGGATAATGGTAGAGAATTTGTGAATAAGAAATTTGAAAAGTTATTAAAAGATTTGAATATAAAACATGTAAAGACCTCATACTACAGACCTTCTTCAAATGCTAAGAACGAACGACAACATAGGACATTATACGATATTATAGCAAAGATTGTTGATGAACATGAAAAAGACTGGGATTTATTCTTAGGACCTGCGCTTAGCGCCATACGCACAAATAAAAATGAGAGCACAGGGTTTTCACCGTTCTATTTAATACACGGGAGAGAACCAGTACTACCTATAGATAATCTGTTAAAACCAAGACGGAAATATATGGGGGAAGACTTTCAAGAGACTATTATACAGGAAATGCATAAAGCACACGTAAGACTAAAGAATAATATAATTAAAGCTAGAGAAAGACAGAAAAAGTACAAAAACGTAAATACAAAGTTACAGGAGTTTAAAGTAGGAGATAGAGTTTATTATAAGAAACATAGAAGGAACTCTAAGTTTGATGCTCGTTGGGTCCCAGGTTATTACGTTTTAGAAAAGCTAGGAAATGTATCATATAGTATCAAGAACCAGGTGACGGGACATGTGGCAAGGGCACACGTTGAACACTTAAGAAGAGATGATGATGAGAAGGAAAATGATAATTATAATAATAATTATTATTCAGACACTGGATACTTAGATGAACGAGTTGTCAGGGGGACTACAATAACCCCAGGTTGTAGAAAAGATCCAGCACACAGTCAGTTAAAAACAACTCCAGTTTACGATGATGCTCAAGAACAAACAATACCGAAATTGATACTAGAAGAAAGGGTGAATGAGAGTCATTATGATAGTATAGAATCTATGGAAGAAGAAATAGGTGCTCCATTCAAGAATACGAGACAAGCGACAAAAAGAAGAATGGATAAACAAAGGGAAAGAGAAGTGAAAAGACAGAGGAGAATTAGAGAGTATTCAACAAGCGGTGAAGATATGCCTTTACTAGAAAGGTCCTTAAGAAATAATGATAGACAGATTAGATGGGATATCGAACGGAAGAGATTAGCGGCTGCTAGCGGGAGACATACAGATGATGAAGAAGAAATGGATGAGAAGTCAGAGTCAATTAGTAGTATGGAGGAAGATGATAGATTATACGGGGAGGAGGATATTGATGTGGAGGTAGCATTGATACAAAGAAACTTGGAGTTGTTGAAGAAGTGGAAACGTAGGAGGTAAATGGATAGAGAATATTGCAGATAGCAAAGATATAAGTTTCAAGCTTTAAGGAAGTAATGATTGATGAAGTGTATGAGACGGTGGAAATGGGCTTCAGTAGATACTTTTCATAAATGAGCTTGAGGAGTAGTTAAGCATTAACTAATAAGGAGGTAGGTTCGACTGAGGCATAATTTTTCCTCTGGTTGATATTATGTTTCGGCTGCTTATTAGATAGATAAGTTAGTCAATGGTACGGCAGGTAGATGTGCTATATAGTAAATAGACAAGTTTTTATTGGTGCTAGGATTACCGTGGCGAATAGTTATGATGAAATAGTTAAAAGAATATGTTGGTAGATAATACGCTCATTGTTAGTTAAAGACTTTTGTGAAAAGAACAGATATTGTTTTAAATTAGAAATTGGTCTGTAGATAACAGATATATATATATATATATATATATATATATATATATATATATATATATATATATATATATATATATATATATATATATATACATAATTGGCAGTGAGTTGTTTTTAGTTTCTCGGTTATAAAAACAATGGAGTGACTTGGCTGAATAGATATGAGTTACATTGGTTCGTATAGGAGGACAATGTTGCTTAGTCACTGTGAGTAGGTAGTTCTATGTGAGTTAATTTTGTTTGAAAACCTTCTCTTTAGCGAGAAGACAATTGTTGAATCTGAGTTTGAAAAGCCTCATATATACTATGTTTTTTTTTTGTTTGCTTAATTTGCTCCTGTAATATGATTGTTGTTACTTGATTTTAGAATAGGGTTATTGTGTTCTTAGACTTTTGCGTACAAACTATTGGTCCGTAAAAGAGACCAATAGTGTTAGGTAGTATTAGAAGATTTTATTTTGATTTGATAAGATGCATGTTGTATTATTTTAAAATCTGTTTTCTTTGAATGAGTTGGGGGATATCTTGTTTTGATTTTATTTCGCTTAAGTTAATTAAGTTGTTTTGTGTACTAGGTTACCTGGTTATAAATTTAATTAAGTAAGTTAATTTTCAAGTAGTTATGGTGTTGGCTGGAATAAAGAAAATATATGAAGGCTAATAGAGAGACACATACTGAGGGCTAATAGAGAGACATATAGATAGTCGGCATGAAGAGGTTCTTATGGATATGAAGTATTAGAAAATAAAATAGGAGATGCATGAAAGTCAGCATTATATAAAAAAAAGGAGGGGGAGACTGTGAGTGGCAGCATATAAGCGGGAGTGTTTATATAAATATTATGGGTTGTGAGGGGGCATGATGTAGGAGCTGTGAAATACCAGCGTTAATTAAATTAAAAATGTTTATGGAATATGAACATTGGCTCGTGGTAAAAGGTGAGGTAACGGAAATATGGTCAAGATTGTGGATGGCAATTTAAATGTTGAACATATAAATGTTGAGAAAACTTATATCAAATTGATTTATAGAGAACAAGGATCTATTTCATAAGATGTATTTTAAAAAAATTATTGTACAAAAATTTTTATTGGCAAGGGAGGTAAAGGTGATTGTGTGGACTATGCATTACTTTTTGTCATCATGTTGACTATTCATCCTTTATGTTTTTCACTGGGTGCGCACCCCTTCTTTACTTTTTCTAACTACGTTGTTTCTGTTTGTCCTGTGTTGTGAAAGAGTGAGGAATTTCGTAATGTCAAGTGTACAATAACAATTATACGAGCTATTCTTAGGATATGTATTTTTTTATACAGGAGTCAAGAACGAGCCAGAAATATATTGTGGATTACTATATGGCAGGGGAAAGAGTTAAGGAATAGAATTTTTTACTTAAATTGGACTTGGTTTGGGGGAAGATTAGAGGAACTATAGGAGGGAAGGAAAGAGAGGGAATAGAGTAAGGGGATTGGGAGTAAAGACTTTTTCCTTTACAGGAAAAATTCTTTAGAAAACATAGGGAGGTGTAACAGAAGTTAGGTATTAGTGTTAGGTGGGAAAAGGCTACAGCACGATTGAGCATCGAGATGGAATGGGAGGAGAGATGCTCAAGTCGTGACGTAGTTGGTTGTGAAGGGGCAGTTTACATCGGGGCCTGGAAGAGGGAAGACATCTTGTGATATCCAGAATTGTCATCAGCCAGAAATAAAGACTATTTGTAAAGTACCAATGGACTCCGTTAGTCTTCTTTGAATACGCTTCGTTACACTTCGAGAGGAAGAAGAATGTTCTCACTCGCCGGTTTTCAGATGGTGGAACTGCACGTGGGCAAGTAGTAGTACCCTTAGCACGTATAGACCGAGATAATAGAACAGCTCAGGATAGTGCATGTGCAGGGCCCATAGGCATAAGGCGTATGCAGCAGAGAGCAGGGTGCCAGGTATATGGGCCAAGAATTAATAAAGAGGTCAGGCTAAACAGAGACTCCAGTGTAACGGTACAATATGCAGATAGCAATGGTAACGAAGTTCAAAAGAGTGTTAAAGACATCACTGAACCAGGGTTAGGATTAGCAAATAGATGTTTTAAAGATATAGGAAACATGAGGCATGGGTATATGAAGGGTAGACACAGCATCGACAAGAATCAGGGGTGGGTTGATGCAAGAACAGAACCACCTGATATATGGTCAGTACACAAACTCTCCAGAGAGTGATGGAAGACAGAGGCAATGCAGCGACTCGACATTTATTTATGGACAATTATTAGCAAAGTTACATGGCTTGTGTGGTATTGAAGATATTAATAGACCTGCGGGTACCAAAATATAATGCTTTTCTATGTTATATGGATTATTATGCCATGTATTAGCTCATGCATTGGTACACAAGATGGAAAGTTGGTTGTAGTGATGTGTTGGTAATATAGAAGTTGACTATGATTATTTGATTAATTATTTAGGGTGGTACCTAAAGTGAGATGGTGCCATACCTAGGGCTACCAAGGCAATATGTCGGGGTCACATATTTAATAAGTTTTGGTCTCCCAACATTTGAAAACGATGTTTTCTTTTAAGAGGGGGGTAATGACATATGCCTTGGTCATTGACATTGAGGTGAGTGACCGGGCTATGAGAAAAACAACCAACCCTGAGAAATAATGGTGAGGTTGGGTGCAGAACCCCAGGGTGGACGGGGTGAGAGACAGTTTAGTGTCGTGTGAAGTTAGGGGACACAAAAGAGAGTGGAAAATATTGACAGGGGAGTTGGAGCTGAGACCGGCTGCGGGTCGGATCGTGTGGACAGGGGATGTCTAGACTCCGAGCTGTTCGGGAGTCGAAGGATAGGAGCGGAGAGGAAGAGAGCTCCGTCCTGTGGTGTGTTGTGCTCCGAGTTGTGAATGCAGGCCTAAAACCCAGTGGGGGTTGGATAGATAATGGAGGCCTGAACCCAAAGTGGGTTGGATAGATAATAGAGGCTTGAACCCAAAGTGGGTTGGATAGTTAATGGAGGCCTGAACCCAAAGTGGGTTGGATAGTTAGTGGAGGCTAGACCCAGTGTGTGGGTTGTAATGTGTGAGGTCCAGCTGTGGATAGTAGCTGGATAACTGTTTTCTGAATTGGAGATTCACAAGGCCTTGAGAAGGCAGTATTGTGTGCTGGTTAAGCTGTGAGGAGGATATTTATATTCTATGGATTATATTGTTTCTAGATATAGAGTTGTGTTCCGTTTGTCCGTGTTCTTGCTGTATTAAAGGATTATGTGCGCCAAATCAATCTTGTTCACTGACTGATGGGTGTGTACTACTGGGGTGAGTTGCATTGTGAGACGGGTGGCTAGCTCTACTTACACTCCATAGTGACATACAAAGAACATTGAACCCTAGACAACGACCATGTCACTCAGATATGATAAAGAACTTTGTGACACCACCCCATCCCCCTAGAAACCCTAAAATTGCCCCTGAGGTGGAAAAGGCGGAAAGGGGGGGGGGAGGGTTTCCCCGCCGGTTGAGAACCACAACCTTGGAGGCTTATAAATAGCACAAGTCAAGATGTTTCAGAAGGGAGATTCACAATGACAGATTTGTACCCACGCCGGGATACTATGATAGTCCAGGTGGTTGCTGTGATAATTGAGAGGATTAAGGGCATCAGAGACAGAGACAGATAGAGGGAGGAAATGCAGGATGGTTGACA
>OY992879.1:46113823-46173823 GCA_963921405.1 Cepaea hortensis
GAATGGTGACTAAGTACAGAGAACCTGTAGAGCAGTGGACATTGCCTACACACGCAAGGACAATTCTCAGTCACCTTATTCTGAACACAGAACTAACCATAGCTTTTATATTGCCCGCTCCATGCTTTACATTACTTTCTTAACGTAGTCTACCCTGTCCAAATGTTACGATAACTCTCTCTATTTGAAATATCTAACGGAATTATCTACAATGTAACACGAATCCACACTATCAACAATGCTATATTAACACACATTACACACAATGTCACTTGAACCAGCACTATCAACAGTGTTATATTATCAAACATAACCGCAATGTTACATTAACCCACACTTTCAACAATGTTATATTAACAAATATTATCCACAATTTTACTGAACCCACACTATCAACAATGTTATATTAACAAGCATTACCCATTCTGTTACATTAACCCACACTATCAACAATGTTACATTAAACCACACTATCAACATTAGTAGTACATTATCGGCTACTACGCATCAGTGTTATTATTCACACGCTTTCACGCCCATATATGTATCACTTATGAATGCATCTCTTTCAAATGGGCAACAACTTGGTTATCTAGCTAGCACAGAAGAAGTAAAATGACCCCAAACTTCCACCAATGGCTATTTATCACAGACAACGACAAAGAAGAAAGTTTGTCACCACACTTCAAAAAGTAGCGAACTATTACATGCGAAGCTCTTTTATCTACACCTATGTCACAGTACATGCCATGAAATTACACGCCAACACATCAAACAAATGTAGACAACAACCATTTATGTTTCCCCAAAAGTTAATTCTTAGCGAACTGAAGACACCAGCATTTCCAAGACTGTGTGACAGGAGACCAACATTTCCGTCCAATAATTCCATGCGTGTGTTATGGGAAGCCAGCACATCAAGCCAATAATTCGAAGAATACGTGACAAGATGCAAGTTATTTGTGGCTGATATCTAAAATAAAATGTCTCGAAGCATGGTTCTGTTTGAGATTTATTTGTAAACAACATATTGGGCGTTTTTAGCTCAGTTCTTCCGGCAAATGGTGGCAACTATGGCCACGGTGCATAGCCAACCGCCGATACGGAGGTGATGACAGATGCGAACGGCGGGGTAAGAAGCTGGCATCTCACGGCCGGAGGTGCTAGGATATGTGTGAGGGCACGAAGCACCGGGTGCACGATGTTCTACTCCCCGAGGGCAGAGTGACTAGAGAGCAGACACAATGCGCATGTGTGGGGCAAGTGGAATAACGCATCGACCGTCTCGAAACAAGGTACGAACGCAGGGCAGGAAAGAGACACACGGAGCCATGACTCGAGTAGGCCCTCCCCCAGTGAGTTTCATGAAGGGAAAGGGCCAAAACATTTGGGAAAGGGGAACCACTTCTGACGAACGGAGGTTTCCTGTCGTGCTTGCTCCGCGCCAGCTTTTAATCACATCACTGTGATGTTATAGCGGCATCAATTTTTGTAGGTCTGAATGCACAGAGGAATAAATGGTCAATCTTCCCATCACTTTAGCAAGCGACGAGCTCAGGAATAAAAGCTTGTCCGATCGTGTTCATGAAATTACCAGCGAAGATCGCTTTCAACTTCTCTAGCGCGTCCGCTTTTTTTTTAAAGCTTCCAAATATTGTTTTCCGTTGTGTACTCTATTTGTGTGTTGTGTTTCCTCTATGACCATTTATGGCATTTGCATATTTTGTTGTCTTTCTTCTATGACCATGCATAGCATCTATATATTTTGTTGCGTTTCTTCTAAAGCTATCGACAGCTTGGATATAGCTATAAAGCACGTGGTTACATCTGACCAATACATGAGAAATGTGCTGGACAGCTCAAACAGCTCTAACGGATACGGTACTAAGCCCTCACGCTCTAGAAGGATTCCACCGGGCTTGGTAGTCTGTCAAAACGTCCGCCCCTGAGATTTGTCGTCTTTCGCTCATTGATACTGTGCCAGCTATTTGCATAACTATTATGCTGACATAAACAGCATTTTGTCAGTTTTCAAATTACCACTTACGAGAAGACAGAAGCATGCCATCAAATGTTATTTGATGGTTTGTCATATGATTGTATTGGAGTTTCGCTTATTTCTCATAAAGAGTTGTGATACCAGTCGCTAGCGAACGCGCCTGCTGGTCCCTTGGTCCAGAGTTCATATCTTGCTGCACGTGAGATGTTGAGCATAACTTTGTGGTGCTGGGTGTCACACCGACTACGTCACTGGCTCAGGTCTATACAAAGATGGGAGTCTCCGTGACGAAGTGGTAAAGCAGTTAAACTCGGCCTCTGAAGGTTATGGGTTCGATTCAGGGCCGCGTCCTTCGGTTCGTGAGTGAAATTTTTCAGAGACTCCTGTGGGTCGTCGCTAGAGCTATGGAGTTCGTGCTTTGTGCGACGCTTTCCGTGCTGCGAAAAGAGACAGAGCCATATGGGATAAAACCCGGTGCAATGAAGTTGATGCTGTCGACTTTTAAGCGACTTTTTATACACAGATGGGTCAAGCACCATATGCCCGATAATCTTCAGTTGTGTGAGAGGGTCATGTTCTGACTGATTGACTATGTGGTTGCTGGCCTCATGAAATATAGGGTGTATTTTTAATGACTGTGGGTTTCTTTTTAAATATTCCCGTTCCAAGTTTTGTATTCACCCTCTGTGACGTTCATAAAATATAAAAAGGTAAATACAAAACTTGGACCGGCAATATTTTTCAACAAACCCACAGTCATTAAACATACATCCTGTAGATACCTGTGCCACGTGGAGATAAGGCAGCTGGGGGGTGATGCAGAACACAGCAGTTATGAAGTGTCGTGTGTTTGAGGACAGATATAGCACTATATTCTCGTGATGTCATGTACTGGAAGACCTCCAGCTTCATGTATTGTGAGACAGTGCTTTGTGGTAGTTGATGTGTCTGCGGTAGGACACACACTTCATCCAGTTACACTTCATCCAGTCACACGTCATCCAATCACACTTAATCCTATTACACTTCATCCAATCACACTTCATGCAATCACATTTCTTCCAGTCACACTTCTCCCAATCATACTTCATCCAATCACAATCACATTTAATCCAGTCACACTGCATTCAATAATACTTCATCCAGTCCAAATCACACTTCATCCAATCACATTTCATCCAATCAAACTTCATCCAATCACAATTAAATTTCATCCAGTCACACAACACCCAATCAAACTTCATCCAATCACAATCACATTTCGTCCAGTCACACTTCATCCAATCATATTTCATCCAATCAAAATCACACTTCATCCAATCACACTTCTTCCAATCACAATCACATTTAATCCAGATACACAATATCCAATCATACTTCATCCAGTCACACTTCAAACAATCATACTTCATCTAATCAAATCACACTTTATCCAATTACAATCACACTTCATCTAGTCACACTTCATCGAATTTTAATCACACTATATCCAGTCACACTTCACCCAGTCACACTTCATCCAATCTCAATCACACTTTATCACATCACACATCATGCAAGCAATCATCATACAGTTACACATCATCCAGTCAAATATCATCACGGAACACACCATCCAGCCACACATCAACAAGTCACACATCATACAGTCACACATCAAGCAGTCACACATCATACAGTCACACATCACGCAGTCACACATAATCACGGAACACACCACACAGTCACACATCAACCAGTCATACATGATACAGTCACACATCACGCAGTCACACATAATCACGGAACACACCATCCAGTCACACATAATCTCGTCACACGTCTTCTAATCACACTTCATCCTGCCTCGTGTCTTCTAATCACACTTCATCCAGTCTCGTGTCTTCTAATCACACTCCATCCAGTCTCGTGTCTTCTAATCACACTTCATCCAGTCTCGTGTCTTATAATCACACTTCATCCAGTCTCGTGTCTTCTAATCGCCATTCATCCAGTCTCGTGTCTTCTAATCACACTTCATCCAGTCTCGTGTCTTCTAATCACACTTCATCCAGTCTCGTGTCTTCTAATCACACTTCATCCAGTCTCGTGTCTTCTAATCACACTTCATCCAGTCTCTTGTCTTCTAATCACACTTAATCCAGTCTCGTGTCTTCTAATCACACATCCAGTTTTGTGTCTTCTAATCACACTTCATCCAGTCTCCTGTCTTCTAATCACACTTCGTCCAGTCTCGTGTCTTCTAATCACACTTCATCCAGTCTCGTGTCTTCTAATCACACTTCATCCAGTCTCGTGTCTTCTAATCACACTTCATCCAGTCTCGTGTCTTCTAATCACACTTCATCCAGTCACACGTCTTCTAATCACACTTCATCCAGTCGAACGTCTTCTAATTACCGTTCATTAAATACAAAACACGTTAAACACAAGCTGCCACAGACAGATACGGAGGTCGAAGAATCAATCCGATAAGGCATTGTGCCATTTATCAACACATGTGGCCAGATTAAGCATGGTCAGGGACAACGGTGACCAAGAAGCAACACAACAGCCCTACACTCTGAGGTTTGCGGGGAGAGAGAGAGAGGAGACCATAGCGGCCATAGCGTGTCCCATGTCCAAATACTAAATAACAATCAGACAAAATCATCGTTATGGGAAAGAATAAGGAGTGTTAGTAGGTCTTTTGATGAACGCCGCTCTCATGACGGTTTTCCAGAAACATTCTCAATCTCACACCAATATATGTGCAATACTAATAAATGGAGAGGTCTTCACAGACCCATTAAGCCTGAAAATTGTACCCTACTAGTGTCCGAAAGCAATAGCAAACTACTGAACGTAAACTTGCCAAGACATCAACAGTAGCAGTAAAATGCTGGTGTTGACAGCGATGTCCTGTAAAAAATAAAGTACCAGATAGGAGCAGACCATGGCCAGAGACTTAGCAGCCATGTGCAAGATAAAAAGAAATCCACAGACATGTGTCAGAAGAGGAGAAATCCACAGCCATGTGTCAGAAGAGAAGAAATCCACAGCCATGTGTCAGAAGAGAAGAAATCCACAGCCATGTGTCAGAAGAGGAGAAATCCACAGCCATGTGCAAGATAAGAAGAAATCCACAGCCGTGTGCCAGATGAGGAGAAATCCACAGCCAGTGCATTGTGTGTCGGCTGTGATGAATTAATCACAGGCTGTTTGGATGGCGGGAACAGCTCTCTGGTAGACCGGGTTCTTCACTCAAAGACCGAACTGTGCATGGCCTAGGGTGGAGTTGATGGAGTGCACATCTGTACATGAACTGATCTGACAACACCACACAGAGACGGTGAAATGTTCCATGAATCTACTCAAAAGAGACGAACCCGAACTCCACATGTCGGGATTCAGTGGAATGTTCCAGTGAGAACATCTCAGCAGCTCTCACATTTTTTATGTTTGTTGCATATCCTATTTACAGGACATCGCTGTCAACACCAGCATTTTACTGCTGTTGTTGATGTCTTGACACGTTTTACGTTCAGTAATTTGTCATTGCTTTCTGAACGACTGCCCCCCCCCCCCCAAAAAAAAAAAAAACCAACACGTTAAAACCCCAGCGCGACACGGTCTGCTGCCAAATCGGTCACCGCCGTTTTTCGAACGCGTGGTAAGCGGCTCACAAATCGCGTTCGTAAGTTTTTAGGCCACGGAGACATGCAAGCTCTCACATAGACAGGTAAAATACAGCCGCAGTTCTAGGTGTCGCTAACGATTACACTAATGGTCACCTGGGAGGAATCTGAGATGGTAAGCTCTCGCTTGTATGGGTATAGTTGGCTTGCTGGCTGTGTAACCTCTGACAGACTTCATGACTAACTCTTAGACCCTGAAATCTGCGGGGTGTGAAATGCCGGTACTGTAACTACACATCAGAGGAGAAGCATGGTAATATGTCTCATCTCATCTCATCATATTCCTCTTGTACCTTGCGGTAATATGTAACCGGGTCAATTGTTGAATTTTGAGCTACCACAACTCAAAGGATAGGTCTGCACATTGTCCTCATACAGCACAAGTTATGATTTTGGGTAACATAATTTTCTCATATATGTCAATAAAAACAGACATAAGAGAGAGAGAGAGAGAGAGAGAGAGAGAGAGAGAGAGAGAGAGAGAGAGAGAGAGAGAGAGAGGGAGATAGAGAGAGAGAGGGCGTGGTGGGGGTAGGAGAAGAGAGTATAAACTTACGGATATATGGACAGGGAAACGGACAGATCGATAAATCTACAGACAGTTAAAGAAAGGGATAGACAGAAAAGGATGTCTGCACGGACAGATGATGGTACGAACTGACAGAAAAACACGCACAGAAGCTGGCTAAGAAGAGGGGTAACATTAAGACAAAAATCGTTGCTCCCCAAACTCTGGGAAAGGTCAGAACATGGGACGGAGCCTGTGTACTCTTTGTCGGAGCGATCAATGATCGGATTATAGGATTATGTGCACGCGCCTGTAAACAGCCGTTGTATGCCAGTGACATTTTCCACTGCTACGGTTAGTTCGATTACTTGCTTGTTACTCCTGTTTTGGCGTCAGCTGTTTTAATCATCTGTAGGGCTCTGTCAGTATACGTGGGTCTAGCTGTGGATCTACCCACTGATCACTCAACCAGATAAGCTAGCACTCTGCCAGGACAAGATATTCTGGGTATTCATCAATGTAGATGTTACTAGCTGAGACCCTGACTGAATCATTGGGCACCACATTTAGACTTCTCGGGTGTATCTGAGATGACAGACACCACATTACGTTAATGTTGTTTTGGGCTGCGAATATACATATAGTCATTAAAACACCAGGTTGCATTTAGCTTTTAAAACATCTATATCATCAAATGTATACATATTTGCACGCGCCAACACACACAGACACACACACCCACACATACACACAAACACTCACACACACGGAAACGCAGCGTTTTAACGGGTAGTATTGTAAGCTAACCTGCCATCACATATAATATACTATAACATCCATATTCTGGATGTGCTGACGTGCCAGTGGACCGTCTAAGCGACCTTAATTGATGTGGCTTCATTAAGTCTTGGAATTGTGTCACAATGCTATTATATACACTGCTCCATTTCGACTCGCGATCTTCACGTCTACATTACGTGTGTGGAGAAGCGGAAAAATCTTCCGGACTTCTACAATTGGTTTGTTAGGCACATTCTTGAATCCTCAAACTCAACTGATTGCCCTGAGTACTCATCATGTCTGGTTGTGGGATGTTGTGGCGAGGCTGTTACTCTGACCTGGAAGTAACAACACTTGGTTGAACCCTCTAGCATCGTCAAACATTGAATGATTTTCAAATTCTCGTGAATTGCACCTGTAACGCTGATGATGTGAACAGCAGGTTCATGTTGAGCTCATACCCGAGTGAAATTGATGGTGATATGTGTCTGTTAGGGTCGAAGGAGCTTTGACATTCAACTGAGGGTAACAAATTATCTGCCTCCAAACATCGTCTGTGAGGCTGATGTGTAGTGCTACCATCACACCCAATACATCAGCGCAAGCTTATTTGTCACTGTAAAGCTTGGAATAAGATATTTTACCGAGCATGAAACATGTCTCTTCTAAAAGATGCCGCTTGTGTGGCGTCCACCAGAGAAACTCTGCTTTATTTATTTTGGTACTAGCTGACCCTGCCCGGCTTCGCCCAGTCCCTGGTGGGAAGCATCTCATTTAATTCATATAAGTAGTCATATAAGTTCCCGTTCCCGTTACCGACTATCTGTCTGTCTGTCTGTCTGTCTGTCTGTCTGTCTGACCTGGCCCGGCATCGCACAGCTCCTGGTGTGAAGCATCTCATTTAATTTATATAAGTAGTCATATAAGTTCCTGTTCCCGACTGTCTATCTGTCTGCCTGACCCTGTCCGGCTTCATTAAATTCATAAAGAACGTTCTTCCACACACCATCCATTATTTTTAATGAAAACTCTTTCTAATCACCTGCATGACTACAGTAACTTCTTAAGCAAAAAAAGATGAGTTACAATGTTATGCATTGTGTATTATTTTTATGAAAACTTTGAAAATGCCTTACAGATTGTATCATTATTTATTATAACTCATATGCCGGTACATAACTATGGACAAAGAGTCTATAAATCTTTTAAAACGATGCCACAATATGACTATAAGTTATACAGAAAAGTTATGCCCCTTGAAATAACTTTTACAGAGTTAGGTCCCCTGAAATATATGAAATTATGATGAAAAATGAAAAATGAAATAATACTGAGTAAGCAGGCGATTTCACACTAACAAAATATCACAGTTGGCAGCTCTGGAATGAAAGGATGGCGTGTAGAAAATTTCATCTCAATCGGATGGGCCGTTCGCGAGCGCACAAAGGACAGACGGACATACAGACAGACATACAGACAGACAGACGGACGGAGATCCTAATTTATATATAAGACTAGCTGACCCTGCCCGGCTTCGCCCAGACCCTGGTGGGGAGCATCTCATTTAATTCATATAAGTAGTCATATAAGTTCTCGTTCCCGTTACCGACTGTCTGTCTGTCTGTCTGTCTGTCTGTCTGTCTGTCTGTCTGTCTGTCTGTCTGTCTGTCTGACCCGGCCCGGCATTTCCCAGCTCCTGATGTGGAGCATCTCATTTAATTCATATAAGTAGTCATATAAGTTCCCGTTCCCGACTGTCTATCTGTCTGTCTATCTGTCTGCCTGACCCTGTCCGGCTTCATTAAATTCATACAACAAAAAAAGTAACTTTAAAGAACGTTCTTCTACACACCATCCATTATTTTTAATGAAAACTCTTTCTAATCACCTGCATGACTACAGTAACTTCTTAAGCAAAAAAAGATGAGTTACAATGTTATGCATTGTGCATCATTTTTATGAAAACTTTGAAAATGCCTTACAGATTGTATCATTATTTATTATAACTCATATGCCGGTACATAACTATGGACAAAGAGTTTATAAATCTTTGAAAACGATGCCACAATATGACTATAAGTTATACAGAAAAGTTATGCCCCTTGAAATAACTTTTACAGAGTTAGGTCCCCTGAAATATATGAAATTATGATGAAAAATGAAAAATGAAATAATACTGAGTAAGCAGGCGATTTCACACTAACAAAATATCAAAGTTGTCAGCTCTGTAATGAAAGGAAGGCGTGTAGAAAATTTCATCTCAATCGGATGGGCCGTTCGCGAACAAATAAAGGCCATACGGACAGAGATACATAAATACATACAGAGATACATACGCACAAGTCTTTTTTATATATAAGATTTATTCATTTTTGTTTATTTGCAATGTCAGTTCCTTCATTAGGTAATTTGAAGTCATATTGCGTGATTGTATTTGGCTTTATAAATGCTTTGATGAACTCGAAATCTAAATCTGTACATACTTTCATGTGTGGTGGGTATTCACTGGTCCTAATGGCTCCCTCATCAGTCAGAGTATACGATTCTGATGTAACACAGGAAATACTTAGATAGACTATGGGCCTCTTTTCCTTATTAAAAATAGCATTTCCATTATGAAATATCATAGGGGGCTGAGTGGTCTCGAGGTAGGTGCCAGCCTCGAGTGCTGGAGGTCTCGGGTTCAAGCCTGGGCGAGGGCCGGGATTTTTTTCACGTGGACTTCAACAAAATGTTCCCTGATCTCTGTGTATCATTGTTTGCGTAAAAAAAATCCCTTGGCAGTTGGACATCGAAAAAGAGTAGCCTAACGGCGCTGCAAGGGCAAAATTTCGAGTTAAAAATCTACCCAAAGTATTTCAGGATCCTCGCCGGTGATACGGAGTTCGTGCACTGAGCTGAGGTTCACCAGACTCAGGCTTGAGTTAGGAGTAGAACGGAGCACTTATGGGTTACACCCGTGTGCCGTCATGTTGATCCGTCGACTAAAGTAAACTAAACTATGAGATATCATGCAGACGTACATTAGTATCGTGGATGGTTCGTCCCCTTTATACCATTGTAACTGCAAAGCGCAGAAATAACAATCAGGTCCAGCTACAAGTCAGGAATCTTGCACAGATTTGACCACTTATTTATGAGGCTCAGTACTGGTCGTGCTCACTGACCTGACAAACAAAGTAACATGTGCAAGCTGTCTTTGTCATCCATACAACAGGTCGCTGTTATGGTAGGACAGTAAAGTCTCCACAAATGTTGCAACATTAATTTATTGCACATTCAGGACCTATCTTGACCGACACCTCTGCAGCCACAGAAACCACGAAACAAATGATCACATGGAGGATCTGTGAATGCAGTGGCCGCTACAGCCTGAGTCACCACTGTCTGTCGTTCAAGTTACCGCCTCGTGAGGGATCAGGCTCTATGGCTACAGGCATTACATGAACTAGGTCATTCTCGTCAGAAATGAGAAGTCGACTGCCCAATGCAATAAAACCAAACAGCACCCCCTCCCCTCTCACCATTAAAATGCAAATTATTTCGAGATTGTTAATTGCATGTCTCCGATTAGTTAAAGCCAGTATTAGTTTAAAAAAATATGTACTAGTAGTGTCCAGACTGACCTAGGGGTTAGAGACTTTCTCCGTAATCCACGTGAGGAACGTAACATGTGCGAGAATAGGTAGCGGTTCTCGCCGCGTTTGTAACTTACGAGGTGTGTGAGCCAGCCTCTTAGAAAGCAGTGGCAAACTATCGGGTGTAATCTTTGCCAAGAAATCAACAATCAGCTGAAAGAGGCTGATGTTGACAGCGATGTCCTGTAAAGGATATGCGAACAAAAAAAGTGTCCAGACACATGTTGATTGTGGTCCAGTGTTACATGTCCACGTATGTCAGTCTACCGGTCTATGATCACTCTCTAAGATAAGAAGACGCAAGTACCTAGAATGTATATCGACGAGGAAGACAACAGAGCAGAAATAAGAGCCATCATTGCACAAGAAGCATCAATTTTACCCAGGCTGATAACACGATAACAACAACATAAAATACAACCAAGATTACATGTGTGCAAATAACGATCACCTCGGCTTATCTTCTGTATTGATGTGAAACACGGACATATCATGTAATCTAGAAGGACATTTCCAGCAATGGATATGAGTTGTTCCAGACACATACTAGAATTGATATCGTCAGACTGGAACCAGGAATAACATCATCCGACACAAACTGGTAATAGCCTTTAGTTATTACACGTTAAATGTCAACATATAAAAAGAAACTCGAGAAATGTGAAGAGCCATTCAAGGACCTTGTCAATATGAGATCAGTTTTTGCTATCACATGAGGGAGGGGGCGGGGGGGGGGGGGGGGTTGTTGTTGTTGTTGTTGGCTTTCAGTGTTCTGTAACATTTTCTTGCGTCGAAGACAGTCTAAATAACAGCCTGGTTTAGTCCACCTTTCGCAGCAATGAAATCTGTGTCTACTTCGCACCTCTCAGTATCATTGTCAGCATGTCTACGTGCAGCCTGCAGGAGAGAAGGACAATTTACTGGCCTATCCTGGATGTACTGACGTCACTGTTGTCAACCAACAACAATCGTTGTGAGCAGGGTCATGTGTTTTAATATGCTCAATAGACATTATTCATCAATGCATGAAATTAAATCTTGGCTCACAGCTGTATGCTATTCTTTTTCTGCAGAATTAGGTTGTCTTTCCATTAATGTTCATTAATACAATGTATCCCAGGTATTTCTTTCCATGGCAGACACAAGAAGATTGGCTGTTCACAATGCGATACCACATATAGCGACAGTAGAATATTGCCTGTCTAATAGACTACAATGGCTGGGGCATATAGAAAGAATGGAAGATAATAGGGAAACAAAACTCACTTACACTTAGGAAATAAACGACCGTAAACCCCGAGGTAGACCAAGAAGACGGTGGAGAGATAATATATATACAGACCTACAAGCACTTGGAATCAACGACTGGCAAGAGAAGGTCAACCAGAGAGACGAATGGAGACGGATTGTATCTGTAGCAAAGAACTTCAATGGCTCGGAACGCTGAAGAAGAAGAAGAAGAAGAATATTGCCTGTCGCATGACGTGACAAAATACTATTGACTGGCTCATTACTTAACAAAATAAGACTGATTCTGGCGAAGTGGTCAAGCCGTTTGACTTGTGCTACGAAGGTTGTGGGTTCGATTCCGGGCCGCACCCTTCGGTTTACGAGTTAAATGTTTCGGAGACTCCTGTGGGTCGTCGCTAAAAAATACGGAATTCGTGCTTTCTGCGACGCTTTCCGTGCTGCGGAAAGAGACCGAGCCATATGGGATAAAACCCGGTGCAATGAAGTCGACCCTGTCGACTTTTAAGCGACTTTTTTATGACACACTGAATGTTGACTTCTCATAACCCGAGTTTCACAGGACATCGCTGTCAACATCAGCATCTTTCAGCTGATTGTTGATTTCTTGGCAAGATTACGCTCAGTAGCATAACCCGGGTAGAGAATGTTAATTGGTTCATGACGTGACAAACGAATGTTGTCTCTCTCATGATTTGCTATTTTCGTGTGTTCTTGGCGAGTCCTCGGTGGGTTTCTATTCTTATGTCCTTTCTATAATCTCTTGGACTCTCCCTATGTTGTCATTGGTGCACCCTCTTGTGTGATTCCCTAATGGGATTCCACCTGGAGGAAGGACTCTAGTGTAAACATACGCCTCGAACAGTGACCCAGCCTCACAAGATGCTCTCGGAAAATACCATACGTGTTTGAGCGTTCACTCATCGACTGATGTTTGGAGAGGTCAACTATGAGCCTAATATCAATCACTCTGCAAATGTACCACGAAGCCATGGGGGCACAGTCCACTGTCAATGTGAGAACGCATGCGTTTGCAAACTGCCAATGATTTGTTCTGTTAGTCGATTCTTTCTTCTTTATATGTAACACACGATAAATTCCAACTTAGAGAAGTAGTATTTGTCCTTCACACATACTTGATGAGGCCGGAGCAGCCCTTTTGGTTTATTTGTTCAAATACATATTCCGCAGATGTACTTACTGTTAAGGGCAAGATTTCATGGTAAAATATATGGTCGCCAGAAATTGTGGTTCGAGGAGACGATGTAATGAAACGAATATAAGATCGACTTAATACAGTTGTAAATCCCACATTCTTTACTACTGAACCACTGATCAGATATCAAAACCACCTCATTACCTACCCCATCTGTGAAAAAGCCATTGTCTCTGTACGAATTCCGTGGATATATCGTTCTATACATTCGCACAATATCAGCGCCGATGTACTTCATATTTCTACCACAGTATCATTTATTTCTTCACTTCACATGATCTATAACGCTGCAGTATGCAGTGACATATGCCAGACAATATTTTAGTTATGTGTCTGTGTTTTATAATGGTGTTGCAGGTTGAGATTAATGGCGTCACACTCAACGTATCATCCTCCAATGGACAACTGTGAGCTCAGGATCATATCCTTCATATTCCCCCATGGAACGGTGGTGAGATCTTTCACTTGCATCACACATATATTAGGTTATATAATTATAACAGGGGATGACCATCACCAGTCTTAAATACCTTTCCGCCCAGGGAACGTAGTGTTTCCCATAAGTGTCTGGTGCCCAATTTTAGAAGCTAGGTAGACAAAAACAGGGCCGTACTCTTCAGAGAGAAGTCCTTAGATAAACGTGCATTGAACCGCAGACTATTGTGTAGGGAACTGACAACACTATTGATAACTCCAGAGAAAATTGTGTGTGGCTCCCAAACCAATTTCTCTCTCTCTCTCTCTCTCTCTCTCTCTCTGTCTCTCTAACAGAGGTCTCTCTGTCTCTCTCTCCTCTCTCTCTCTCTCTCTCTCTCGCTGTCTCTCTCTCCTCTCTCTCCTCTCTCTCCTCTCTCTCTCTCTCTGTCTCTCTGTCTCTCTGTCTCTCTGTCTCTCTGTCTCCTCTCTCTCTCTCTCTCGCTGTCTCTCTCTCCTCTCTCTCCTCTCTCTCTCCTCTCTCTCTCTCTCTCTCTCTCTCTCTCTCTCTCTCTCTCTCTCTCTCTTGTGCATGTTGCTCGTTGCTGACACGTGAATTAATGGTTGTAAAATGTCAGTGTCCTAGCCAGGTGCTCTTAATTTTAATTCTTTTACATAGATTTTACTGGAAACGTTCGGTTGTATCTTTATGTATCATGTTTTGTCTTGGGCTTTCCAGATATATTTTATGTTCAATAGCTATTGGTATCAGTTAGATAGCAGACATGTCTACTTCCTATATCTTAAAACAGTTCTGGTGTAGATATCCAATGTCTTAATCCAGCCCAGGCAACGACTTATCCAACCTACTTATGATGTTACATACATAAGCCACAAGCAACGTCTTGCACGAGCTCTTCATTCAGTCATCATGTGCCATGCCGACAAGCGTAGGCGATCATCTTTCGCCATCTTAAGCGATCACCAGAGTCGTGAATCAGCTCCGCGTTCTTGTCTCGACCATACCACGTGGCTAAGCGATCCAGGTATTTACTTCTCTGTCTTCCCATTGTTCTCTTCCCCTCGATAGTGCCAGTTGTCAGCTAGTTCTCCAGTTTATTTCTTCTCATAACGTGGCCAAATAATTTTGCATGTCTGTTTTGACTGTATAAGTCTAATTTATCTAATCAGTTTACGGTTTTCATGTTTCTTTTAGGACTTGGTCATTGGTTTTTCTGTCTATCCATGGTATTCTTAGCATATTTCCCAGAAACCACATTTCCTTAGCCATCAGATGTTTTACAGCTTCTCTGCTTATTGTACACAATTCACATCCATATGGAAGTACAGTTTCTATGTAGCATCTCAACACTCTTTTTCTCTTTGCAAACGCCATTTTACTTATTAGTCAGTATGTTTTCCATCTTGCAACAGGCTACCTTCCCGTTGGTGATTCTTGTTATAATCTCTTCACGGCATCTCCCATCAGATGTTATGACTTTTGTTCCGAGACAATTGTACACATTCTCATGTTTAAGAATATTCCCATTTACTCGTGTGTGTGTGTGTGTGTGTGTGTGTGTTTGTGTGTGTATGTGTGGGTGGGTGGGTGGGTGGGTGGATGGGTGGGTGTATATGTGTGTGTGGGTGTGTGTGTGTGAGTGTGTGATTTTTGCATATACCTTTTTACAGGACATCGCTGTTAACACCAGCATTTTACTGCTGTTGTTGATGTCTTGGCAAGCTTGTGTTAAGTAGTTTGCCATTGCTTTCTAAACGACAGGTTGCCATACCAATTTATTAAAATCCAGCGCAACGTGGTCTGCTACCAAGTCGGTCGCAGCTGTGTTTCGAACGCGTGTAAGCGGGCTTACGAATCGCGAACGTAAGGCCTTTGCCACAGAGACCGGCACTTGTATATTACATTGTGGTATTTCCTTCTTCTTAGTGACGACCACAATTGGTGTCTTCTTACAATTTAATTCAAACCCTAGTTGTTCACTGTGTGCAACAACCGCAATTACTAAATATTGCAAATCCTGCGCATTGTTTGCAAATAATACTGTACCATCCGAATATCTATTGTTAATGATGTAACGTACCCAAATGATGATTCTCTTCTACATTTCTGGAAAAAGAAATATGTCACTGTACAGGGAAAAACAGATCTGAAGACATTATACATATTTGTCTAACACCTCTCTTAACTGGCTGATATCGATCTACTTCATTATCAATCCTTATGGCAGCTTGTTGTTTCGAATATACGTTATTCTTTACAAGTCTAAGTCTATTGCATCAAATTGTAGATCTGCAAGCATCTTCATCATGTTGACATGTCTTACTTTATTGAAAGCCTTTGTGTAGTCAATAAAACAAAGATGTAGGTCTTTGTTTACTTCTATAGAACTTTCATTTAATGTCCTCAGCGAATACACAGTCCTCGCCTTCTACAAACCCACATTGTTCTTATCGTATTTTGGGTTGTTTTTTCTTCCTAACTCTTTGCATGATAATTCTGAACAGAATCTTCGTGATGTGGCTCATTATACAAATTGTTCGATATTGATAACGGGTTATAGCCTGGCATATTTCGCTGCCTCTCGTCGTCTGCATGTTGCAGAGTTATATATCATATTACTTGAATAAATGAATTATACTCTGGTACCAATACTTAAAACACAGCCACTTATATAAATTATACTCTGGTAGCAATACTTAAAACACAGTCTCTTATATGAATTATACTCTGGTAGCAATACTTAAAACACAGTCTCTTACATGAATTATACTCTGGTAGCAATACTTAAAACACAGTCTCTTATATGAATTATACTCTGGTAGCAATACTTAAAACACAGTCTGTTATATGAATTATACTCTGTTAGCAATACTTAAAACACAGTCTCTTATATGAATTATACTCTGGTAGCAATATTTAAAACACAGTCTCTTATATGAATTATACTCTGGTAGCAATACTTAAAACACAGTCTCTTATATGAATTATACTCTGGTAGCAATACTTAAAACACAATCTCTTATATGAATTATACTCTGATAGCAATACTTAAAACACACTATCTTATATGAATTATACTCTGGTAGCAATACTTAAAACACAGTCTCTTACATGAATTATACTCTGGTAGCAGTACTTAAAACACAGTCTCTTATATGAATTATACTCTGGTAGCAATACTTAAAACACAGTCTCTTATATGAATTATACTCTGGTAGCAATACTTAAAACAGAGTCTCTTACATGAATTATACTCTGGTAGCAATACTTAAAACACAGTCTCTTATATGAATTATACTCTGGTAGCAATACTTAAAACAGAGTCTCTTACATGAATTATACTCTGGTAGCAATACTTAAAACACAGTCTCTTATATGAATTATACTCTGGTAGCAATACTTAAAACACAGTCTCTTACATGAATTATACTCTGGTAGCAATACTTAAAACACAGTCTCTTATATGAATTATACTCTGGTAGCAATACTTAAAACACAGTCTCTTATATGAATTATACTCTGGTAGCAATACTTAAAACACAGTCTCTTATATTGTTAGAATGTGCAGCATCAGTTATCACTACGGTAATCGCACATTTAAAACGAAATTTGCACAAAACTAACTGGAAACGTCTAATTAATAAGATCTTGATGTTTTCGAGATATCTTTTGTTGTTCGCCGTAATAATATATGAAACAACTTTCTTGATAACTTTGCACGTTATTAAGCAGATGTATAGAAATGACCTGTCGACTGTACAGTGATTCCTACAGATTAATTAACTCTCTTGTCCACCCGCACTAGTTTATGTTCAGTTACACGATTTGCTAGCTGTCGTTCCATTCTACCTATGTCAGTTTGCCCGGTCCTCACACTGGAACTGATAAGTGCAGTTTGATCATGTGTACTGAGTTCTTTCCAGGATGGAATAGGTATCGGAGTGGTTTTATATCTGATTATTGGTTCCGCAACACAAAATGTTTGGTTTACTGCTATTTTAAGTCGACTGTGTAATCGTTTCATTACATCGTCCTCTCGCCAGGCTAGCTGAAGAAAAATTGCGGCATCGATGATTCTGTGGGGGAGGGTTTGGGTGGCTGGTAGTAACGTGTGACGAAGCCGAATGAATATCCATTTGAGTGTAATGTCTAGTTAAGAGTGTCCCGTTCTTCTGTTGGTGTGTCGTCGGAGCAAACCTATCTGGCCCAATGAAACAAGTTCCCTACCAGACCACGCTTATATTTGGATAGGTGCAAAGGAATTCAAATTCGGGTATTAGCACGTCAAAGTTCCCTTTCGATATGCAGATCTTTGGATGGTTTCATCCGCTCGGTGTCGGACTAGGATTCTAGGAACGGTAAGGTGTCATTACGTTCTTTGTCAATACACAAAGAGATGTTCTTGTGAGCTTGGTTCATGGGTGAGTGGAACGATTCTGCTTGTTGTCTGGTCTCTGTTGCGAATACTATATCATCCACATAACGACGGCACAGAACTAAGTCCTTTGAGACTCCTTGCTTTTCTAAGTGCGCCATAATGATGTACACAGGAAATGGAAGCTAGATAACTCCCCATCGCCACTCCATCAATTTGGCGGTAGGATCTTTAAGAAAACTAAGTTTAATATTATATGTGCACAGTATAGTATGTTCTCGATTCTGGATATCGGTAGGCCTAAGTTTAGTTTCTACATTTTACATGCGACCACTGGTGATCGTCATTGTTTCTTCCAAGGAAACGTTAGTGAATTGTCCCTTGACGCCATCCGCTTTTTGTATAAGATCGATGGTGTCCAATAGTTCGACCAGCCCAAATGAATCTTGTAGTATTAAAGTTTCGAATGATTATCGCACTTGCTTAAGAGTTTCGCCAAGCCGTTCGCAATTCTGTGTTGGGCAGATGTACCATAGATAACATTGCTCTAACTGGTACCCCAGACTTGTGCATTTTATGGAGGACATAAAGTGTGTGGGGGGGGGGGGGGGGGGAAAGAGGGGGGAATACCCGAGGTGTGGACAGTCGCTTCACCAGTGAAGTTACTACCTAAAAGTGAAAACCACAATAACAGGAGAGTGTCTGCCTTCGTTAGAAACTAACGAGTACAAACATGTACATTCTGAACCAGATTGCGACACCTAAACCCTTGAGCCACATCTCGACTTCTCAAAAAGTTGCTAAGAAGGTATTGTGTGTTTTTACATATTCACGTTAAACAATCTCACGTGGCAGCCAATGAGTTACTGTTGCTTTAACAATCACAAGATGAACATTCTCACGTGGCAGCCAATGAGTTACTGTTCCTTTAACAACCACAAGATGAACAACGTCACGTAGTAGCTAATCAGTTACTGTTGTTTTAACAATCACAAGATGAACAAATTCAAGTGGTAACTAATCAATTACTGTTGTTTTAACAGTCACAAGATGAACAATCTCTCGTGGTAGCTAATCAGTTACTGTTGTTTTAACAATCACAATTTGAACAAAGTCACGAGGTAGCTAATGAGTTACTGTTGCCTTAACAATCACAAGATGAACTACCTCACGTAGCAGCTAATGAGTTACTGTTGTTTTAACAACCACAAGATGAACAACTTCATGTAGTAGCTAATCAGTTACTGTTGTTTTAACAATCACAAGATGAACAACCTCACGTGGAGCTAATGAGTTACTGTTGTTTTAACAATCACAAGTTGAACAATGTTACGTGGTAGCTAATGAGTTACTGTTGCCTTAACAATCACAAGACGAACAACTTCAAGTGATAGCTAATAAGTTACTGTTGCCTTAACAATCCCAAGATGAACAATTGCACGTGGTAGCTAATGAGGTGATTTTTCTGGAGACTATTAAAAATGAACAATATCACAAACTGTTGACATCAACACACAGCAGCTGATATCCAAGACCGCAATCGCAATGTCCCTGATGATTCACGTTTCTTGTAACATGACGTCATGGACTTTATATTATTGATTCAGGTATTTTAAAATTGAAGGGTAGTTCTTTTTCTCCGGACCGAACGAGTTGATGTTGGTATTTGCCTAAGGCAACTATGAAAAATCTCTCACAAATGAGGCGGGTTACAATAATAACATACGGGCAACAGTTGGTAATGTGCCCGTACACGTCATTTCACAATGTCTATCAATGTGGATGCCAGATAGTTTGTGAGGCCATCCGAGATGTCCTTCAGGAGGTTCGCTGATTCGTGGACCTCGGGACTCGAACTTGTGAGATGTTTCCAAACAGTGAATGGTTGTGGGTATATGTGTGTATGCGTGTGTGGGTGTGTGTATGCGTGTGTGCGTGCGTGGGTGTGTATAGGTGTAGGTAGGTAGGTAGGTGGGTAGGTAGGTAGGTAGGTAGGTAGGTGGGTAGGTGGGTGGGTGGGTGGCTGGCTGGCTGGCTGGCTGGCTGGCTGGCTGGCTGCCTGCCTGCCTGCCTGCCTGCGTGCGTGCGTGCGTGCGTGCGTGCGTGGGTGGGTGGGTTGGTGGGTGAGTGGGTGGGTGGGTGGGTGGGTGGGTGTGTGTGTGTGGGGGGGGGGCCTCTCTTTTTCTAGTTCCGTTTTCTTAAATTGTTTCAGTGGTCACATGCAGTGTTTCGCTTCTCATAATTTCTTCTCTCTTTCCTCTCCTCCCGACAACTCTATCTTTCTGATTTTCGTGATAAGTTTTCTTTTGGTGTATTACCAGAGAGGAAAGATCTGAGAGCCAGAGATGTGTGTGTGTGTGTGTGTGTGTGTGTGTGTGTGTGTGTGTGTGTGTGTGTGTGTCTATGTGTGTGTGTGTGTGTGTGTGTGTGTGTGCGAGCTCGCGCAGCTTTCTATCCCTCAGTAATCAGATCGCTTTACTTATATATTCTTTAGATGTTTTCGCACAGTTAATATCCAGCTCAGCTTAGAGCATCTTGAAATCTGGAGAGTCTGTTTCTCACCTGCTGAGTTCATGGTGAATGTTAAAGAAAACTACCCCACTACTATCATGTATCAGTCTACTTAATAGATTATATATTCCCGGTTTTTGTGCTGTAAAGGACTCTGAAGCTTCCTTCCGCTGTAGCAAGCATTTTATACCATTATTCTGAATCTGTATATTACTAGGTCAATCCGCATATCCTACCTCTTGGGTTCATTCACTCCGAAGCAAACTATACGAAATTATAAGAACCTTGTTTTTGCTATGCGTTTGGGTGTTCAGCTGACAATCGGAACAGTTGAAATCTCAACAACTCGCATACCTATATGATAGATTTCTACATAATTTCATGTGGCCTCTCACCAGAAATATGTTTATACGCACATTCAACAAATGCTACTTTCTTCATTTCCCAAACATAATTCTTTCAACACCGCAAACAGCTAGAGTTAATTTCCTCATAGAGAAAGACATATCGATAAAACCCACGGTGCTAAACAAAAGACCCAAATAGCGTTTCGTGATGGTCGCTGTTTGATTACCACCAGGTTATGGTGGCTGTCTGTAGGGACGTGGGTTTATCACCTGTAACTGAAATGTTATAGCCAATTCTAGAGCATAGAACAAGGGAGAGAAGTCAACAATTAGAGTCCAGGCAGAGAGAACGGGTAAACATACGGGGATACCGGATGGTCTAACATGCCCATATGGTTGGTTTGGCAGCAATAGAGGCATGACATCTGGCGTATGATAGATACTGTCCAAAGTATGTTATTGGGGGAATATGTGTGTGTGGTGGGGGGAGGGGATTAGTAGGGGAGTGGAGAAGTTCCGCACAGAACAAGACATTGGATGAGAGATAGGAGATTGGTAGTGTATGAGCAGGTAGATTTAGCTTTAACTATAACACCCACTGTATTTGTGTTGGGATCGTCTAGGCCTTGATAAGGTCTCCCATGTGTTGGCCTGTGGTTCGTGTAGAGCAGTGGCTCTCAACATTTTGTGGCCCATGCACCTCTTCACTTTATGTACAGAATGTCACCCCCGTTTTCCTATAAATCTCCCCCCCCCCCCGGTACACAGCATACGTAAACATGGAAGCTAAATTTAATAACACATACTAGAATAAGTCTAGACGTCTACATAAAACGTGATTTAAACGAGAAGTACAAACCGTAAAATACGGAGGTAAAAATAATACCAAGCAATCGGTTCTTTTATTAACGTGATCTTGAAATAATCTTACACCCTCCCCCCCCCCCCCCCCCACACACACCTCTCCCACCAGAAACCATAAAATTCCCCCCTGGGGGGGGGGTGGAATTCCCCACCGGTTGAGAACCACTGGTGTAAAGACTTTTCTTCTCCCGAACACATACTATGTCTATGAAGCTGTGTTGCAGAGATCTCATTCCCCTCCCCAAACTCAGAGAGGGATACCTGGATATAACCAGGTCAAGATTTGGCACGGCACATTTGGACTGACTGGGATACAGAAATAGAGTGATGTTCCTTTCATTGTCATCATATCCCAATCAACAATTGTTGATAAAGACTTTTCTCGAATTGTTCACCTCTATCTTTTTGTGAATATGTCAAGATGTCTAGCCATGTGTTGTGTGTTTTACTTCCCCAGCCAAGTGTGTCTACTGAAAGAAGGCAGAGAGCGACTAGCGCAAAGGATAGACCCTCCCCTGCCGACACGGTGATCATGGGTTCATTATGTCCAATGCAGCTTAAGGCGTATACAATGGTGCCTTGATTGTGTATATGGTGCTACACTCATATTTGTATATGGTGTTAGACTCATATTTGTACAAGGTGCTAAACTCATATTTGTATTTGGTACTAGTCTTATATTGTATATTGTACGAGACTCATATTTGAATATGTTGCCAGACTCATATTTGTATATGTTGCCCGACTCATATTTGTATATGGTACTGGGCTCATATTTGTATATGGTGCTAGACTCATATTTGTACATGTTGCTAGACTCATATTTGTACATGTTGCCCGACTCATATTTGTGTATGTTGTCCGACTCATATTTGTATATGGTACTGGGCTCATATTTGTATATGGTTCTGGGCTAATATTTGTATATGTTGCTAGACTCATTGTTGTATATGGCACTAGGCTCGTATGTGTATATGTTGCTAGACTCATATTTGTATTTGGTACTAGTCTTATATTTGTTTATGGTACTAGACTCATATTTATATATGTTCCTAGACTCATATTTGTATATGGTTGTCTAAGTCTTCCTTTCTTACTTTAGTGTCGTCCCTGGAGTGAGGGGAATCAACACCCACATTTTTATTACCCCAATATTATTGTCCTAGAGAAACCACCAGACTCCGCCCACAAATCTCCGTCAGTCTGCAGACACCTCTTTCTCACTCTCACTCACCCCTAGATCATGCCCCCTCTCACTCTTCCCCAACACAACATACTCAACAACTCTAGCTCTAACAAATAAATACAAAATAATTTATTAAAGCAAAGAGTATGTGTGTGAGAAGTGTGTGTGTGTAATGTGTAGAATGTGTGTCGAATATTCTAGTGTGTGCAGACTCAGACCAAGCAGCTGAAGAGCCCAGCCCGATCATCCCGGAAAGGATCACACCACATCTTTATTCAGTCTACATTACTCTCACCAAGGAATGTGTCCCTCCTGCTAGATGTAGACTTCCACCGGTCGCTGTTTGATCACTCAAATACCTAGTCACAGTTTAACACTGATCCTGCCTGGATCACACACCGTTATTATATGTCCCTATTGTTCTGAGACTTATAACATCCTTGTCTAGTGAGGACACGAAAATACTGTTCCTTGAAATAAATGTAATTCCTGTCTAAAGTTTCTACTGCTCACAAGACCACTGTTTTAATAACTTCCTAATCAGTTTATACTGTTCTATTCCCATGTGATGTGGAAAAACAGTACCTATTAGTCTTTTCACCTGTCGTGTGAAAACATAATACCCACTGGACTTTTCCCATGTGGTGTACAAAAAAACAACAACTCTATTGTTCTGTTCACATATGATGTTCGGAACATTAATCTCACGATTTTTCCTTCTCCAAAATGATGCTGAAAAAAAAATCTCTAGTATTCTGCTGACGTGTGACGTTTGCTAAATACTCTCACAATTGTTCCTTTAAACCCCTTTTATCATGGGCCCAGTGCAAAAGTTGCTGAATAACTGCCTGCACTTAGGTCTCCATTCTCAGTGACTTGAGTGACCTAAGGGAACTTGTAAAAGAGAAAACAATACACTTGGTGAGAGCACCTGTCCCTGACCTCCATTAGATGGGGGTAGGCTGACAGCCTCACTCAGATACATGACAGTGAACCAACTCTGTCATGGGCAGAGGAGCTCTTCACATAGGTCTGAGGTGGGTTAAGACCAGGACAGAGCAAAATGCAAAGTGTAGACCCCCAGCAGACCTCACTGGAAGATCCCACCATTGGACATTCTCCCCATCCCCAATCTCCCCAAATATAATCCCATTTCACTATTCCCCATCAGCGGAGCCACCTGCCTTCTTACACTAGTTAATCTTAACAATGCGACTACCTATTGTTGCTGATATTCCTTGACTACCTAACCACAATGCAACAACACTATGATATAGTTCTAAACTATATCTATCACTAAGCTATTCCACATTATTTATAGCTAGATGCAATCCCTAAAATACCTTATGCCGTCCTGACTCAACCTCTGAATCGAATACACAATTTGCCATAAATGACACATGTTAAGCAAAACCGAACACATGCGATTCTATTCAACACGGATCGAGCCAGCTATCACTTCTGCCTACTTCAACTGTCTGAGCTACACTAGCTATAAACAAATCATGTTTTTGTCAAGAGCCTTGAGTTATTCCAGTGACGTTCCTTTGATGTCAAAACATCAGATGGTTCCAGGGGCACTAACTATTTCCAGAAATCTTATTTCCCTTTGGTTTAATCAATGTCCCCAGTTGTCTCCCCCTGTCTTGACAACCAACACAGCCAGCGTCTGTCTTTGATTCCGCTGGTCGGCAAAATAACCTTGACATATTTTCTGTATACCCAAGAATTCTCAATGTCAGCGGTGCCGTTTGATCTACCTGCCACTTGTTGTAAACAACTGCAGCTGCAAATCATACTGTCCTTGTTATCTGTATTATCTGATTGTGACTCCACAGTGATTTCATGACAATGGTGCTAGACTCTTATTTGTATATGTTCCGAGACTCATATTTGTATATGTTGCTAGACTTATGTGTGTGTATGCTGCTAGACTCATATTTGTATATGGTGCAAGACGCATATTTGTATATAGTGCTAGTCTCATATTTGTATATATTGTTAGACTCATATTTATATATTGATCTACCATCGCTAGGTGTGGTCGCCTCTACTTCCCAGAACATTTCTTGGTACCCACTTTCGACCTTGTCGATATGGGAGCCAGGTCAATCTTAACAGATGCGACTCCATGGGTCAACTTCACCTCCCCGCGCTGTAGACCGGGAGACCATGACCACGAGGCATGGGCAAAGAGGGTTCTGGCTCGCCGGGGGGGGGGGTGTAATCCTATTGGTCAGATTGTTGTCCTAAACCTGTGACTGGCCTAGCAAGTCGGCAGGGGGCTTTCATACTCCTCTTAGAAAAACTAAGAGCACCAATACTAAAGAAGAAACATGTGTCGATAGTTACTAAGAAACCACTCTACAACAACAGAAATGAGATTCCTGAGAAGAATACTTAATGTATCAAGATGAGAGAAAATCAAAAATGAAGAAATCATGACTAAAGTGGGGGAAACAAAGGTGGGGGGGTGTTTGGTTATAGAAGCGCATGTTTTCATTGGTGGGGGGGGGGGGGGGGGGTGGTGGTTCTTTGGTTATAGCAGCGCTAGATTTCATTAGAAGGGGGCAGGTAAAATGGTTTGGCCATATAACTAGGCTACCAACTAACAGTATACCACAACAAGAAATGATGTACAGACCAGATTGAAGCAGAAGAAGAGGCCGACTACGTAAACGATAAACGGAAGGAATATCAGAGTCCATGGGAATATCGATACTTGAAGCCCAGAAACGGGCGCTGTCCCGCTGTGTATACTTTACTTTAGATGAGACTCCATGGGGATTCGAACACACGACGCGTGCGGGCAGGCTAGAGCACTAGTCGCAGCGCTACCGTGGCTCCATGGCTAGATAATGAGCACATTGTATTATATCATGAGGACTGTAGCTTAATCATGTATAAAGTTCATGATTGTGTGCGCAGGCGTGCTTCATGTGTCGCCCTAGGTACATCCTGTCGTGAACAATGTCATACACTCAGATTCTAACAGTACACTGAACACATATACAGAGCCGGTAACAGGACTAAACGGCCAGCTAGCCACACTCATTTCCTGTTGAGTGCTGACAACAATGCACTTCTAGACCCGAGTTAGGGACGCCACTAGAACACAGATCTGCTGAAACGTAAATGATAATTGTGGTTCTAATTTAAGGGAGAGAGAGAGAGGGGGGGGGGGGATAGATACATATAAGGTAAATGTTTTAATAATATTCTACCTCTCTTATTCCTCAGGGGGCTGCGTGGTCTCGAGGTATGGTGTTCGCCTCGAGTGCTGGAGGTCCCGGGTTCAAACCCCGGTGATGCCGGAATTTTTCTCGTGGACTTCTAGTAATAAATTTCCCCTGGTCTCTAGGTAGTGAGATCGGACGCCCGTGTGTATTGTTGCTCACGTAAAAATTCCCTTGGCAGTTGGAAATCAAAAAAGAATAGCCTAACGGCGCTGCCCGGGCAAAATTTCGAGTTAAAAATCTACCCAAAATATTTCAGGATCCTCGCCGGTGCTACGGAGTTCGTGCACTGAGCTGAGTTTCTCCAGACTCAGGTTTGAGTAAGGAGAAGAACGGAGCACTTATGGGTTGCATCCGTGTGCTGTGATGTTGATCCATCGACTAAACTAAACTATCTCTTATTCCTCGCTGTAATTGACAGCTTTTTCTGGGTCAGCATGTTTTTGACCTTTGCCTTAGGGAGTATTGTTCTAATATCTACAATAAGTCTTGTATAAGATGCTATGACTGCTGCCGCTTCACTTGTTTAAGAAATGCAAATATTACACCAGACAATACACGAAGTAAACAAAGTCAGTTTCAGAAGAACGGGCCACGAGGAGCCATATTTTCTTGGACAGCATCGCCATTCTGATCATCAACATCACTATCAATATCATTATGATTGCGCATTGCCGACTGGAGTGGGCAATCATTGTTCTTGACATCTGGCTATCTCCACAGACGGTCGCTGATAGCGCTGTTAGTACATATACGGTCCTAAATAGTATTTATCTCGCTTCAAACAATATAAAATGACATCCGACAAAGTTATGCTCGAAACATTAAATAACTTCTTGAAGAAAGGGGCATCGAAGACAAGGACAGATAGCCAATAACAAACATATGATGAGAAGAAAGAGCAGCAGAATGATCAGAAGTATGAATAAGAACTCTTACACTTATCATGAAATAGTGTGCATTATCCCCATTACTGTATAATATATTTACATAAAAGTGAAGACAATGAATCAACACAGAAGGGATAAAAATAAACAAGACATGATGCGCCAATGTGACACTTGATGGCAGATATGTGATAGAAATACGAAACAGAATAGGATAGACCAAAGCAGCAGTACGGAACTGGCTTTTTAGATCTAAATACTTGAACTATCAGGCAACATTAACACGTATCAAGTGTTTCATTCGCTCTACAATACTGTATAGCGTACACGCATGAACAATGAATAAACAATATGAACAACATGCGGTCAAAACTGAAATTGTTTTTTTCGTATGCGCTCAAAGATCATTGTGTCCGACTGTGGTATGTATTTGTTGAAGGTTTCATTCCTATAGACGGATTTCATCCCAGATAATGGGCTGATCTACTCGTGTGTAGATGTTCTTTCCTATACTGTTGCCAGAACAGTGGAATTGCGTCCGACTCTCAGATGTCCAAATGCGCGGGATCTTTAATATGGGCATGTGCAACACAGACCCCCGGTTTATGCGGCTTTATCCGAGTAGACTGGGTACCCGAGCTCACAAGGCAAGAGATCATGTGACGTGTCATTCAGACACCGGGTGATATGGGTGGGGTGGGATTAGATACAAAAGATTAAAGATTCTGTGAAACATGGCCGGCCCTATGCTGGGATGGAACCCGGTAGCTTGTGAGCCTGAGGAGGACAACGCGACCTCTTGACCCTAGATCCAGTTAGCACATAACGTTAAAACAAATGCCCCCTAATCTGCATTCTAAACCATATCTTGTCATCTGCCAACATGTATCATTGTGACGATAAATGTTTAAACATCGACTGAATAATGCGTATGCTGAAGATATCTTCTCCAAGTTACCGGTAACTCGCCGGATACAAGTATAAACATCGACTGAACAATCTATCTGGAAACCTTGTCGTGTTACACGTATCTCACCGGACACAAGTGCAAATATCAACGCCTTTCCCCCTCCTCAACACCCCTCGTGTCGAACATCCCACACGAAGCTGTCTAGACAGTGTACAATGAATGAAATAAATATCCCGTAACGTACTAATAATTTCACTACCAGACAATAGTTCCGTCTGATTGTCAGATGATTTTCTCGAACATTCGGGTCAATGAGCATATTAGCAACGTATAGTAATGCACATTTATTTACTAACAGTGTCATTAGCAGACAGTCTGTTTGTAATAATTTAAGTTAGTACACACATTGGCGTTGTAGAGGGTGCGAGTTGAAATCCCTGGAGCTCCTAGTCCAAATAGGCAAATTCGGGACACGGTATTTTGGCGAGTTGTGTGGCACTATTAGTAAATGGTGCTACTATTCTGGCTGACACGAATGTTCCAGAAATTCTGTATATACTAATAGTGCCACACAACTCGGCAAAATACCGTGTCCCGAATTTGCCTATTTGGATTAGGAGCGCCTGGGATTTCAACTCGCATCCACTACAACGCCAATGTGAGCACTAACTTAATTTATTACAAAGTAAGGATTGCTCGCCAGGTATAGAATCCAGAACAAACTAAATTATTGACATATATCAACAGCTAGACATTAACCTTTATTTTACCAACAACTACATTCTGACCATCTATTCTACCAACAACAAGACATTAACCTTTATTTTACCAACAACTACATTCTGACCATCTATTCTACCAACAACAAGACATTAACCTTTATTCTACCAACAACTACATTCTGACCATCTATTCTACCAACAACAAGACATTAACCTTTATTTTACCAACAACTATATTCTGACCATCTATTCTACCAACAAGAAGACATTAATATTTATTTTACCAAGTACATTCTGACCATCTATTCTACCTACAACAAGACATTAACTTTTATTTTACCAACAACTACATTCTGACCATTTCTTCTACCAACAACAAGACATTAACCTTTATTTTACCAAGAACTACATTCTGACCATCTATTCTACCAACAACAAGACATTAACCTTTATTTTACCAACAACTATATCTGACCATCTATTCTACCAACAACAAGACATTAACCGTTATTCTACCAACAACTACATTCTGACCATTTCTTCTATCAACAACAAGACATAAACCTTTACTTTACCAACAACTACATTCTGACCAACAACAAGACATTAACCTTTATTCTACCAACAACTACATTCTGACAATCTATTCTACCAACAACAAGACATTAACCTTTATTCTACCAACAGCTACGTTCTAACCATATATCCTACCAACAACTAGACAGTAATCTTTATTTTACCAACAACTACATTGACCATCTATTCTACCAACAGCAGTACATTAACCTTTATTCTACCAACAACTACATTCTGACCATTTATTCTACCAACAACAAGACATTAACCTTTATTTTACCAACAACTACATTCTGATCATCTATTCTACCAACAACAAGACATTAACCTTTATTTTACCAACAACTATATTCTGACAATCTATTCTACCAACAAGAAGACATTAATATTTATTTTACCAACAAGTACATTCTGACCATCTATTCTACCTACAACAAGACATTAACTTTTATTTTACCAACAACTACATTCTGACCATTTCTTCTACCAACAACAAGACATTAACTTTTATTTTACCAAAAACTACATTCTGACCATTTCTTCTACCAACAACAAGACATTAACCTTTATTTTACCAACAGCTACATTCTGACCATCTATTCTACCAACAACAAGACATTAACCTTTATTTTACCAACAACTATATCTGACCATCTATTCTACTAACAACAAGACATTAACCTTTATTCTACCAACAACAACATTCTGACCATTTCTTCTATCAACAACAAGACATCAAACTTTACTTTACCAACAACTACATTCTGATCAACAACAAGACATTAACCTTTATTCTACCAACAACTACATTCTGACCATCTATTCTACCAACAACAAGACATTAACTTTTATTCTACCAACAGCTACGCTCTAACCATATATCCTACCAACAACTAGACAGTAATCTTTATTTTACCAACAACTACATTGACCATCTATTCTACCAACAGCAGTACATTAACCTTTATTCTACCAACAACTACATTCTGACCATTTATTCTACCAACAACAAGACATTAACCTTTATTTTACCAACAACTACACTCTGACAATCTATTCTACCAACAAGAAGACATTAACCTTTATTTTACCAACAACTACATTCTGACCATCTATTCAACCAACAACAAGACATTAACCTTTATTTTACCAACAACTACATTCTGACCATCTATTCTACCAACAACTAGACATCAACCTTTATTCTACGAACAACTACATTCTAACCATCTATTCTACCAACAACTAGGCACACAACCTAGCATGTACCCGCATATAGACAATTATTTCTCGGCTAATTAAATATGAGAGCCGCTCCAGCATATTGGCTAGATTCTTGCCTACCGACCCAGTGCTTGTGAATTTGAATCTGTATCAGGACGGTTTCGAATGTTTGAAAATTGACCTCGGTTCCCAGGTCGAAAAGGGTAACAGGAAATGTCTTGGAGAGTAAAGGCGACCGACGTGATACCGATAACATGGCGCTCTGAGTGCCCTTTGGTCTATACAACTATAGATCTAGCGCCATGGGCGTGTACAAGTGACATTCACTGAATTGAATCTAACAGATATCTCTGTGGCTAAGGGCTTGCGAACGAGGTTTGTGAGCCCGTATACCCGGGTTCGAAACACAGCGGTGTTGGTTTTTTCGAAAAAGGTATAGGGGCCGGTCGTTCAGAAAGCAATGGCAAACTACTGAACGTAAAATTTGCCCAGGAATCATGACAGCGAAACTGCTGTGGTTGACTGCTACGTCCTGTGAAGGACATGCATCTTAATTTAGAATTAGATCTCTCCTCAGAGCTGAGAAGCTGAAAAACATATGATGGCTGTGGATTGTGCTTTCTGAGGACAATGCAAAGAATACTATGAACAGGCAGAAAAACCAGTGAGTAGGTCCTTCAAGAAGCAAATGAAGATTATAAACTGATTAGAGACGAATGAAAGAACGAACGAACGAACGAACAAACAAACTTTATTTCCAAAGGGTTAAGAATTGGGCACGCAGGCCCGTCTAACATTCTGCCCTTCTGTCACTCTCTTTCATACATTATTTCATTCATACATCATTCAAGGCTAACAGAGAACAGTAACAATATAAAAGATATGCATTATAAAGGCATGGGCAAAATGCGAACATCAATACTGCACGACTCAGTAATATAAGATAATGGAGTGTCACTTATTATTAGCTATGTGGAATATACTGGTCTACCAAAAGGGGACTGGCTGTTATACCAGGGTTTTGTTATTATTATTATTATGTCTATTATTAAGGGGGAAGGTCCATACTGAGTTAGTGTTCAAATAACTTGCCTTTATATGTATAAGGATTGGTGATGTCTTTGATTTCTTGTGGAAGATTGTTCCAGAGTATGTTAAGTTTGTTGTCAATCCTAAGCTTCGGAATGTGTAATATATTTAATAATTTACTGTGCCTAGCATTATATTTAAACAATGGCCAAAGGTAATTTGGCGGAATTCCGATGTAGGATTTTGTGAATTAGTTTGACCTTATTGAAAAGCAGGCGTTTGCGGAGTAGTAGTAACTGAAGGTGTTTATGCAGGCTAGGATTGTCAGATAAATGTTGGCTATAAATTAAACTCATTGCCCTTTTCTGGAGTGAGTAAAGTCGCTTGGTGTTTGAATTAGAGCAGCCGTCCCAGATTGTAGAGCAGTAGTCAAAATGTGTCTGTATGAGAGAAGTATAGAATATTTTCGTTGTGTACTCATCAAGGACATTTTTAATTTTGGCGAGTTGGTAGACTTTTTTAGCCGTTTGTTTAATGAGCGATTGAACGTGGGAATTAAAGGTTAGGTTTCTATCAATGATTTAGGCCTAATGTTTTGTGCTCAATTACACTTTCTACTGGCATGTTGTCGATGTTAAGTTGAAGTGATGTGTCTGAATTTAGAGTCTTTGTCTAGTTGTTAATAACATTGAGACATTAGACTTAGACAGTCAAAATATGTTGGCATGTTATGATAAGAAATGATTTGGAGAACTTGGTGACAACTGGCAAAATCGAAGGGAAGAGACCAAGGGGAAGACCGAGAAGTAAATACGTGGCTTGGCCCCGTTGTATGGTCGAGACAGAAACACGGAGCTGATCCACGACTCTGGTGATCGAGTGACATGGTGAAACATAACCGCCCACGCTTATAGGCATGGCACATGATGGATGGATTCCTCCTCATACCTGAGTCTAGGCATTTCACACACAAGCAAACAACAGAAATAACATACACCCCAACACTAACACAAATCCTTCGATAGTGTAGGCCATATCTTACAGAAGGAGAAATAAGAATGATCTGCTGTTATTTCTCAGTGAAACTTCAGGCGCGTGTATAATTTACCAATAAAAATGGATCCAGGCCAGTGATTTCTCCAGACCTCAATGGGATACGACGATTGTTTGCGAAACTTATATAAGGTGTCATTGATTTTATTGGTACACGAATAATGGCATGAATACACTGTTACTGTGTGTGGCGGTTATTGAAGGAGGTAATTCTTCCCCTATCATATTTCGTGATAATTGCACAATTAATGATATGTGTTGTGTTGGGCGGCGTTGTGGGGATTCATTCTGGCTATATTGAACGTGTTGAATGCATGATCGCATTTGTCAAAGTTGGCTGGAGGTCTGGGGGTTGTTAGAGAAGTTAATGAGAACTGACATTGCTGCTTCTGTGTTTACCCCATGGTGAAGCAAGTTGGTTCAATCACGTATTTATGTGTGGTATTTTACGGGGAACAATGGGCGTCAGTAGTGGATTTACTTATTCTCCCTCTGCCTGGATTGGAATTAGAGAAATGTCACTGGCTGGGGAAATCATGAAGCTATAGTGTTATCAGAAATAATGTCACACATATGCATCGGCACTCATAGGAGACATGCAAAGAACACTATGGGCAGACAGAAAAAACAATGAACAAGTCTTACAAGAAACAAATGAAAATCGTACACTGATTAGAGAAATTAGACGTACACAGTCTAAATATGTTGGTCACGTTATGGGAAAAAAATAAACTGGAGAACTTGATGACAACTGGCAAGATCAAGGAGAAGAGAACAAGGGAAAGGCAGAGAAGTAAATACCAGGATGCCTTGACCACGTGGTATGGTCGAGACAGGAGCACTGAGCTGATCCACGATCCAGGTGATCGAGTGAGATGGCGAATCATGACTGCCCACGCTTATCGGAATGGGACACGATTGATAGATGGATGACACTAGCTATGGAGGACACTAGCTATGGAAAGGGTGGGGGAACAAACACGCAAGGAGTTAGCATCAAATGGCGTCAGCGCCTCGCTGAAGGGATGCGTTAACATGATGCTTTGCTCCTTGGGACGCGGTTCGAATCCTGACGTGCTCTCCGGGTTTCTGTAGTATCGTGTGTCATGTGATTTCTACCACGATATTATACAGTATACGCGTAATTACCAACGCCGGCGAATGTATTTCTTATATAAGTGAGGAAGCCACCAATAATAATAGAGGAAAACAATGTGATCGACAGTGGTACCACATGGCAGTTAAAATCTTGGATTAAATGATACGTTCTGAGAAGACAAAACATAATGTTGATTTAATCACCGCATCCAGAGGCGGAACTATATACATAGAAGAGACAGAAGATAGAGAGAGAGAGAGAGAGAGAGAGAGAGAGAGAGAGAGAGAGAGAGAGAGAGAAAGAGAGACAGAGACAGAGACAGAGAGAGAGAGACAGAGACAGAGTCAGAGAGAGAGAGAGAGACAGAGAGAGAGAGAGAGACATAGAGAGAGAGAGAGAGAGAGAGAGAGACAGACAGAGACAGAGACAGAGACAGAGACAGAGACCGAGACAGAGAGTCTAGAATTGTAATTATGAAGGATGACGTATACAAACATCAGTGTCTAGAACTGTAATTATGAAGGATGAAGTATACAAACATCAGTCTGGTCCTGTTGTTGTAAATCAAGTACATGGGCCTTCTCGACTCACTCACGTGACAGAATTGTTAAGGAAGCTGGCAGTGCACATCCATGCTAGCTTACTAAATAATTAATTGAGCACACATCCAACAGGATGGGGCAGGTTCCGTACGCAGACACTCACTGCACAGATTCACAAACTGTACTAGAATATACAAGTGCTGTAGGCTATGAAATAGCGGAAAGTTGGCTAGAACTGCTAATATAATCAGAGGATCACCCAAGAACGTGAGATACGAGGAATTCCACATTAATGATTCAACATCACTAGAATGCAAGCGACCGGGTGGCCAAGAGAGAGCAGCGCACGAAGCACAATGTAATCATTAATCAATTAAACACACATGAAATAATCATATGAGACTGCATAGATATGCTACAGAAGTCACAGCCGGTAGTCTCAGTGGCTAAGTGGTTATCTGGCTTGCCTCACGCACCGTAGGTGTGTTCGATTCGGGGCTGCGTCGTTCGATTCACAAGTACAATTTTCTCGGAGACTCCTGGGACTCGTCGCTACGAAGTATGTGCTTTGCACTGTATGACGTTTTCTACAGGCCACCATCTTTACTTTCCAGAACTCTTCCTGTTAGTCGTTGTCTGCTGGGCCAGTCTCCAAGCATAGTTTAATTAAATAAAAAAAATATCCTCGACTTGATGGGTCGCTTACAAAGCGCGCGTTCTTAAAAGCCGACAGGGTCGACTTAATTGCTCTGGATTTTTATCCCATATGGCCCAGTCTCTTTCGGTAGCGCGGAAAGCGTTGCACAAAGCACGAACTCCGTAGCTCTAGCGACGACCCTCAGGAGTGTCCGAAAAACTGCACTCGTGAACCGATGGACGCGGCCCGGAGTCGAACTCACAATCTTCGGAGCCCGAGGCAGACGGCTTGAACACTTCGCCACGGAGCCTAACACGGGCGCGCAGGCAGAGATTTATTGTATACTTTGTATAAATCAACTGAGTCTGTTATATCCCTTGTTGTTTAATATATACTGTCTGTCTTTCAATGTTCGTTGTGTGTGTGTGTGTGTGTGTGTGTGTGTGTGTGTGTGTGTGAGTGTATGTGCGGCTGTGCCTGAGAGAAAGTGACTGGTGAGCGATGCTGGGTCAGACTTGACTGCAGTTTGAAATGCCGTATTGAGTAATAGCCCAGACACACGCCAGCGACGACCGGTGCTAGCCAAGCCTGAGGGGCCAGCATTCACTTACAGCGGACATAAACATGATCCAACCAGTAAGCCTCCTGTCAGTGTCCGGTTGCGGTTACAAAAGAATTCAACTGGGTAGCTTGGACTCAAGTCACATATGCGTCCCGTGTACTCTTCTATTGTCTTATAGCTCCACCATAATTCTCTTTCTTTTTTTTTGATTTTGATTTTGATTTCTATATTCTGCATTGTTTCTTAACATGTCTCTTTCATACCTACTGTGTTTCTCTACTTTCATAATTGTCTCATTTGTGAATGGCCTGTATTACTTCACACAAGCGTTTGATTTTATTTTCCCTGCAATTCTCCTTTTCGCTTGCATTGCGAAATGTATTTCGATTTGTCATTCAGTCAAATTGTCGTGTATTTGATCTACCTTTCTTTAACATTCATCCTTCAATCAACACGATCTTGATTACCGCTTGTCTATTTCTTGCATGCCACTATCCCGTTGTGCTGACTGTATTCACAGAAGTGGGCCTGTCAAGTCTGGATGTGCAGGTAGCTTATGCGCGCTGAGTTCTACGCTCCCTACACTTTACTTAGTGGCAACACAAGCACGATGTTAACATCAGTAAATAAGTTTGCAAGTAAATAGTATGAAAATAAAATCTAACCAGCTAGCCACAATCGGTGGGCACCCTATGAACTCACGGCTCCGTACTTTCAACCCCATTGGATGAAATGAATGGTCGTCATCATTCTTGATGGACAAACAACACACGCAAGTAATAGCAAGAAACAGTATGTAAGTAAGTAAGTAATAATATGTAAGTAAGTAATAGTAAGTAGGTAAGTAATAATAAGTAGGAAGTAAGTAGTTGTAAATAAGTAATAGTAAGTAACAGTAAGTAAGTAATAGTAAGAAAGTAAGTAACAGTAAGTAAGTAACAAGTAAGAAAATAAGAAAGTAAGTAAGTAATTAAAAATGAAAGTAAGTAATAAAGTAAGTAATTAAGTAATAGTAAGTAAGTAAATAAGAAAGTAAGTAAAAAGAAAGTAATTAAGTAAGTAATAAGTAGGTAATACATTAAGTTAAGTAATGGTAATTAAGTAAATGAGAAAGTAAGTAAGTAAGAAAATACGCTCTGTAGAAGTATACAAAGACTACATCTTCGCTTTATTGACTATACAAAGGCTTTCGATAAAGTAAGACATGTCAATATGGTGAAGATGCTTGCAGATCCACAAATTGATAGAAAAGAACTTGTTATGCTGCATATACCTTACAAGACATTGCAATCAACACCAGCATTGTTCAGCTACTGTTGATGTATTAGCTCAGTAGTTTGGAAAGACCTTCGACTTGTAAAAAACATATACAGTCAAACCTCGGTTTTCTTCGATAACCCGTCCGAAAACAATCGGCGAAATCCGAAATTGACGAAAACCGAGGCAATTATTTAAATATGAATCAAAGTAAAGCAATTAATTCGTTCTAGGAACTCCAAAATACATACCAAAAAAACACATTTTATAGACAATAAATATAGAGTGTAATACTATTTTTCAGCTCAAGACCAGTCCGAACTCGCAATTTCGCCGTGCCTAGTAACACCGTATGCTAGTACGCCGCTTGAATTTTTCAAACCATTCTCTGCTGGCCTTAAAATAACTAAGGACAAATCCACTCGTCCCAAGCACTTTCTTAATTAGATCGGCATAGAAAAGTCTGGCTTTTTTTAAAACATATGATTGCTTCCGAAACAGAATCTCCATCTAACTGGTTTTGGTTTAACCAAATTAATTATAACTGTTCGACATCTTCAATTGTTTGCGATCTCTGTTTCGTTAGCACATTCATGTCTTTCGTTACATTAGCCTCCTTTATTGCTCCACAATGAAACTTATCGTGGATGGCGACTTCCCGTACATGCGGCCGATATCAGCAATCTTAATGTCGCTCTCGTGTTTTATTATTAGGAAGTGATGCTCACGCAATGAAAAACACCGCCAAACTGAGCAGAAGAACGCGTGGGTCTCTTTGTTTTTGCAAAATTAGAAGCCAGATCATGTGGGCACGCTGACGAAAACACGGACACATTTCTCGCGAATAAAATCGACGAAAACCGAAACCGACGAAAATCGAAGGCTTGACTGTATTGGAAACAACAAGCTGCCATAAAGATTAATAATGAAGTAGGTCAATATCAGCATATTAAGAGAGGTGCGAGACAGGGATGTGTAATGTATCTAGATTTCTTTTCCTATAAGTGAAACTATTTTCAGAAATTTAGAAGATATGAGAGGAATCTCCATTGGAGGACGTAACATCAATAACATTAGATATGCGGATGATAACAGTATTGGTTGCAGACAATGAGCAGGATCTGCAACATTTAGTAGATGCGGTTGTTGCACACAGTGAACAACTAAGGTTAGCATTAAACTGTAAGAAGACACAGCTTATGGTCGTCACTAGGAAGAAATAATATACAAGTAAATGAGATCATTCTTAAACAAGTGAATCTGTACAATTAACAGTTTTAATACCTGATGGGAGATGCCTTGAAGCGATTAGAACAAGAATCGCCATTGCGAAGGTAACCTTTTGCAAGCTGAAAAACATATTGATCACTAAAAGGATGTCATTTGCAACGATAAAAAGAGTGTTGAAGTGCTACATAGAACTTGTACATTTGTATGGCTGTGAAGCAAAAAAAAAAAATAAATAAATAAACATCTGATGGCTGTGGAAATGTGCGTGCGTCGACGTCATTCGCACTGCGAGCGCTAACAAGTCAAGTCGCATTATTCTGTCAAGAAGCCTGATCAGCGGGAAAATGTCACGTTGAAAATCCAACAAGAAACACGCTGTTGCCAAGATGTGCAGCGTGGGAGCCGACAACAAGAAGAAGAACGTTGAGAGCCCACCTGCTAGCTGCATCAAAGAGCCTGATACTACAGCTATATCTGAAGCTACAACGAGGGAGAAGATTGACAGCCCAACACAGTCAAGAATCAAGACACCAGAGAAGAAGGAGGAGAAAGACACCAGAGTCGGAAACACCGACTCAAAAACAGTCCGATGGGTTGTCAAGCGGATTCCGGTGGAGCTGACAGATGAAGAAATCCTGAAGCAGCTACGTGAAGAGAATCTTCACATCCGAGTCTTGAAGGCGGAGCGGCTTCTCATTTACTCCAAGATACCTACAACCCTGGCAGTGGTGACATCGGAGGGCAGCGAAATGCCAACCACAGCATCACTCAACAAGAGACTGCAGCAACCAGAGAGATTCATACCAAGAATCACGCAATGTTCAAAATGCCAGAGGGCCGGCCACAGCAGAGCAACGTGTCGCAGTAAGACGGAAATCTGTCGATACTGCGCCGATCACCACGCCTTCAAGGAGTGTCCGCTGGCCAAGCTGGACACGGACTTCCGAGCTCCTAACAACAGAAGAAAGTGCGCCAACTGTCTGAGCAAACACGGAGCAAGATACCTGGGCTGTCCGTACCTGCAGAGACACAGAGACGTCTTAAAGATCGCCATCATCACAAAGACACCATTCAAGGAAGCAATGCAGAGGGGCGAGACAGCCACGGGTATAGCACAAGCTGAAAGAGATCAACTTCAAAAGCAGATAGACGAGTTGAAGAAACAAGTCAAGTCATTGCTGACGCCTAATCCGACCAGCGACAACGAGAATCTACTGGCGGAAATAAAGGAGTTCCATGAAAACATCAAGCGAGAAGTGGAACAGATGACCGCATTGAAGAAGGAAAACGAAGAAATGCTACGCACTATAAAAGTGGAGAGAGAGCGACTAAAAGCTGAAATGAAATCAACTCAACACAAATCAACAGAAGTCAGGCAAGTGACCACAAAGAAACAGCAAGAAACACAACAAAAAACCGACCCGGAGACGCAAGATAAAACCAGCAGCCGAACCTCGACGCCCAAACCATCCAAGGGGAAACCAACATCCCACCACACAGCCGAAGAAAGACAAGATAAGGTACCTTCCGACGGCATACCGTGGATTGGAGGGGAACCTACCCGGGAGGAAATGGAGGTGTACATAGCAGAAGGAAAGAAACGAGCAGAACAAGAGGAACTCAGACACGAGGAATACATAAGGAGACAGGAAGCAAAAGGAAAGAAGCCCAAGAAACTCAGGGGGAAACCGACAGAATACCCGGAATTACACTATGACGTCGATGCCGACTTCGAGTACTACATAGAAGACGGAGAGATCTTCCCATGGCTGACCACAGAGGAAGCATTCGAAAAACAGCAAAAACTTACACACGAAAGTGAAAGAAAGCGCAAGGATTTAAATAACATCGAAAAGCTTCTAGGGGCATTACACAGAACAGGAGGCAAAAGTACTAAATAAAAAGTCCTTTTAAGGACTGCAATCACTCAAGCCAGGAGCCTGCGCCAAAAAAGGAAACAACAAGAGGAAACAAGCACTAAGGACGGCCGCCGACCGATCCCCCAGCTGGAGTGGGATAACGAAAAGTCCTTATAAGGACTGCAGCCAGTCAAGCCAGACGAGCCAGGAGCCTACACAAACAAAGAAAACCACAACAACAGAAGAGCACAAAGGATAGCCGCCGACCACTGCTGACGTCACAGACACAAACGATGCATAACCAGTCCGAGAAAGGACTCACAAGACAAGAATTCGGGTAAATAAACCCACAAAAACCACGATCCTCAATTATAACCACAGCTGATGAAGCAGGTTAGACGAGGACGAATTTGGAATTTTTGTTTTTGAAATGGAATCGGAATCGGAATGTGGAAATGTGGTTTCTGATGAAAATTCAAAGAATACCATAGACAGGTAGAATAAGCAACGACCAAGTCCTACCACAAACATGAAAACCGTAAATGATTAAAGAAATCGGACGTAGACACTCCCAATGTTTTTCGACACGTTATAAGAAGAAATAAACTGGAGAACTTGGTGACAACTGGCAAGATTGAAGGGAAAAGACAGAAGGAGAAGGTAGAAAAGTAAATACCTGGCTGGCTTGACCACGTGGTATGGTCGAGACAAGACAGCAGAGCTGATTCACGACTCTGGTGATCGTTGAGATGGCAAAAAATGACGGCCCACGGTTATTGGCATGGCGCATGATGATGATGACGATGAAGTAAGAAAGTAATTAAGTAAGTATTAAGTCAGAAAGTAAGAAAGTAAGTAATAGTAAGTAATTAATTAAGAAAGTAAGTTAGAAAGAAAGTAATTAAGTAAGTAATAAGAAAGTAAGTAAGCAATAGTAAGAAAGCAAGGTAGTAAGGCAGGAAACGACAATTTGTGCGCCACAAGATGTATTATATTTATGATGCAAGCCTTGTATTGTTATACCGATCAGCGGCACTCGGTGGATGATATGTTCAGTATCACACCGGAGACTTTATCTTCCCAGCACATTTCATGATACCAACTTTAGGATGTGTCGACTGAGAGGCCAGTCCAGCGAATGACTATCATCACATCGATGGGGACGCAGTCACATGGCTACCGGCAACTCATGTGCTAGCCCAGCGTTCTGGTTTGCTTGCTTGTGTTCGTTGGCTTGTGCTCCAACGCGAAGTCCTGTATGTCGGATGAAGACATCCTGTTGTCCAACATCAGTGTGATGTCATACAGGACCTGAGGTTTGCATAAGTATCCGTTGTCCCATGTCTGGCTTATTGGTGTGCAGACTGGTGGTTCCTCGCCGTACAGGCAGACACTCTCTGACTTCGGAGGAATCGGCGATCCTATTGACCTTAGCCAGGACCCCAAAGGGACCTGTTGCCCAGGACGCTCGACGAGGACGCGTCAATAGGTCTTGTCCAGTATATAACCCGGCCCTGGTGCCTTGGAAACACCTCTGCGTCCCAGCGTTCTGGTTGAATCCTCAGCTCATGTGCTAGCCCAGCGTTCTGGTTGAATCCTCAGCTCTTGTGTTAGCCACTGTGTCCAGGTTGAATCCTCAGCTCAGAGATGGGCCAGTGCGTCCTGGTTGAATCCTCAGATCATGTGCTAGCCACTGCCTCCTGGTTGAATTCTCAGCTCAAAGCTAGCCACTGCCACCTGGTTGAATCCTCAGCTTACGTGCTAGCCACAGCCTCCTGATTGAATCCTCAGCTTATGTGCTAGCCAGTGCGTCCTGGTTGAATCCTCAGCTCAAGGTTAGCCATTGTCACCTGGTTGAATCCTCAGCTCAAGGTTAGCCATTGTCACCTGGTTGAATCCTCAGCTCATGTGCTAGCCCAGCGTTCTGGTTGAATCCTCAGCTCTTGTGTTAGCCACTGTGTCCAGGTTGAATCCTCAGCTCAGAGATGGGCCAGTGACGTCCTGGTTGAATCCTCAGATCATGTGCTAGCCACTGCCTCCTGGTTGAATACTCAGCTCAGAGATGGGCCAGTGCGTCCTGGTTGAATCCTCAGATCATGTGCTAGCCACTGCCTCCTGGTTGAATTCTCAGCTCAAAGCTAGCCACTGCCACCTGGTTGAATCCTCAGCTTACGTGCTAGCCACAGCCTCCTGATTGAATCCTCAGCTTATGTGCTAGCCAGTGCGTCCTGGTTGAATCCTCAGCTCAAGGTTAGCCATTGTCACCTGGTTGAATCCTCAGCTCAAGGTTAGCCATTGTCACCTGGTTGAATCCTCAGCTCATGTGCTAGCCCAGCGTTCTGGTTGAATCCTCAGCTCTTGTGTTAGCCACTGTGTCCAGGTTGAATCCTCAGCTCAGAGATGGGCCAGTGACGTCCTGGTTGAATCCTCAGATCATGTGCTAGCCACTGCCTCCTGGTTGAATACTCAGCTCAGAGATGGGCCAGTGCGTCCTGGTTGAATCCTCAGCTTTTGTGCTAGCCACTGCCTCCTGGTTGAATCCTCAGCTCAAGGTTAGCCATTGTCACCTGGTTGAATCCTCAGCTCACGTGCTAGCCACTGCCTCCTGGTTGAATCTTCAGCTCATGTGCTAGCCCTTGTTTCCTGGTTGAATCCTCAGCTCTTGAACTAGCCACTGCGTCTTGGTTGAATCCTCAGCTCAGAGATAGCCAGTGCGTCCTGGTTGAACCCTGAGGTCATGTGCTAGCCACTGCGTCCTGGTTGAAACCTCAGATCATGTGCTAGCCACTGCCTCCTGGTTGAATCCTCAGCTCAAGGTTAGCCATTGTCACCTGGTTGAATCCTCAGATCATGTGCTAGCCACTGCCTCCTGGTTGAATCTTCAGCTCATGTGCTAGCCACTGTGTCTTTGTTGAATCCTCAGCTCAGAGCTAACCAGTGCGTCCTGGTTGAATCCTGAGGCCATGTGCTAGTCACTGTGTCCTGGTTGAATCCTCGGGTCAACGCTAGCCACTGCGTCCTGGTTCAATCCTGAGCAAGGTAGGAATATTGTTCCCGGCTCTGGGGTCCACCTAGCCTTATAAAAAAGGACCCCGGTTGATCTTCAGAGTTAACTGCCAGGCGCTGAGGAAAGGAAGTGGATACTCAATCTGATTATGCCATGACCTAGAATATGTGATGGCCAGGCATCCCAACGACATTGTCTGCCATGGAATTACCTGCACTCTTAGTACACTCGGGGCAGGGTGTTGTCCGAGTGGCATAGAGGCCAGGTGTTCACCTCTAGGGCGAGAAGCGTTTGGTTCCAATCCTGTTGTGAATTTTCTTTTTAGGCACAAGATATCGGCCGGGCTCTGTGGCGAAGGAGGTTACGAACGCGGTTCGTAATCCCGTATACCCGCGTTCGAAACACAGCTGCGCGCAATTTGGCAGCAGACCTCGATGCGTTGGTTTTGCGTTGGTATAGGTGCCGGTCGTTCAGAAAGCAATGGCAAACTACTTAGCGTAAACTTGCCGAGAGATTACAGCGGCAGAAATGCTGGTGTTGACTGTCATGTCCTGTATAAAGGATATGAAAAAAAAGTATCCAGTATGATTGCTTGATCTCTGGACAATGGATGACATGCCGAGCCTGTGAGAAACATGATTCCCTGTGTGTATGTTGTCCTGCTGGATTTTGTACAGTAAAGTCCACAGCGTCTGTGCTCTGGTAGAATGTTACAATTACAAAAGCCAGCACACCAGAATATGAACAGCATGTATGTGTCTCGGCATACACTTGTTTGAATGCTGAAGGGTAATATATAGCTCGTACACTCCTAGTGTGTTGACCAGGAGTTTGATACCCTTATCGTTTATGTCATAATGTGATGGAGATGTTTTGCGATGCAAGCCAGTAACTCACTCCAGCCATAGCATACAGACTCCCAGGTACCCATTTTAGGATATGTCTACGTGTCGTTCAGAAAGCAATGACAAACAACTGTAAGTAAACTTGCCAAGAAATAACAAACAGCCATCAACAAATATAAAAAAAAAAAAAAAACTTAATATGCTGGGATTGACTGTGACGTTCTGTAGAGAATATGTGAATAAGTTTAACTACCTGTACTACATCATCATCATACTCATCGTGCAGCAAATTCATTACAGAAGGTCGCTCTTAAAACGACGCATGGAAAAAGCCTCTCGATCTCTGGCAATGTCTCCCGCACCGTGCACAGTCGTCTGTGCTGTCCTGGTCCATCTTCCAGCAGGTCGATCTCTGGCCATGTCTCCCGCCCCGTGCCCTCTCATGTCACAGTCGTCTGTAATGTCCTGCTCCATCTCGCAGCTGGTCGATCTCTGGCCATGTCTCCCGCCCGATTCCCGCTCATGTCACATTCGTCTGTAATGTCCTGGTCCATCTTCCATCTGCTCGATCTCTGGCGATGTCTCCCGCTCGGTTCCCGCTCATGTCACAGTCGTCTGTACTGTCCTGGTCCATCTTCGAGCTGGTCGATCTCTGGCCATGTCTCCCGCCCTGCGCCCCCTCAAGTCACAGTCGTCTGTAATATTCTGGTCCATCTGGCAGCTGGTCGACCGGTGCCTCTTCTCTTAGGAACCATGACTTCCATTGCTGCTCTTTCCAAGCCAGTGTGACATTGGATAGGCAAAAGTGTTTCAGTTTCCTAGACATGAGTCAACTTCCTTCGATGTTCAGATCTTGAAGAATTGTAACATTGTCTTATTCTTAGTGCACGAGATTCTAGGAACTGTTCTGTAACATTTGACCTCAAAGTTGCAGATTTCTTGTCCAGTGATTGCGCACTGTCCATGACTCACATCCATATGCTGCCACAGGACGACTGCGTTACCTTTTACAAAACAACATTACCTGGTTTGATGGTCTTGTTTATAGATCCACAATACCGTGTCTTATATGTAGTGTCGTAGTCAGCCTGCGTCTGATTGCTTCTCAACGGTGCTCATTGTTGTAGCTTACAGAGCTAACTAATGCTTCTTCTTCTTCTTCTTCTTCTTCTTCTTCTTCTTCTTCTTCTTCTTCTTCTTCTTCTTCTTCTTCTTCTTCTTCTTCTTCTTCTTCTTCTTCTTCTTCTTCTTCTTCTTCTGCGTTCATCCATAGATTTTTTTTCCTGACGTGATTGCGTTGTGCCTGTTTGCAACAGAGCTGTGTTCTTGCGCCGTTAGGCCGACACACCCGACTTCTGCTGGCATTTGTTGACCGGGTTAACCTTCCCGGGGGCTAACTTATTCAAAGTTTGTCATATTTTCTCTGTCTTTGTTGTTATTACGGTGGATCTGACAGAGGCAGAGGATGAGGTGGCTTTGATTGAGGGGATGGAGGTATTAATCGTGCACTCTGTCTGGTTGCAATTTAGTTGTGTCTTTGGACTTTATTTCTGTTTTGGCTAAGTTCAAACAAAGATTTTGATTTTCACAGTGTCTTTTCACAGACAGGATCAGCTCTTCTAAACCTTTAGCACTATTTGAGGGGAAAACCATGTTATCTACTTATCTAAGTTCTGGGAGTTGATTTCCAACAGTTACAAATGGATATAAATTATCATAATTTTCAACATTTCTTGTTAATTTAAGTATATGTTGAATAAGTATGGAGAGAACTACACCCTTTTGCACCTCAAATCTGTTTGCTGTTTCACCGGCTGCTCTGACAGCTGCTTGTTGATGATGATATAATGACTGAATTAAGTGTATCAACTATTTGTATTTAAAAACAAAAACAAATAATTAATGAAAGATTCAACCTATTACAAGCTACACGCATAGTTTTCCCAATCTTAAACATCCGGTATACCGATGCCCAGATAGCTGATTCAACCCCTACACGGTCAGTTAGATTATTATGTTGACTTCTAGTTCTTGACTTGGGGGCGTAAATTACAAGTACCTATGAAGTCGGAGTGGATTCGACTGAGGGCGAGTGACGCTAGTAACAGGGTAAGCTGATCCACACGCAAAATCAGTCCAGCGTACTATTAGTAGTAGCACGTGTATTGACTACGCTTGAGTTCATAGTGAGCAAGCGCAAAAGATACAAAAATAGCTACACCTATATAAGACAATAAAATCGAAGTTTTCACAGGCGACATTTAGATCATGGCACTAATTGAAATGGTTTAGAGTACATCAGCCACATAAAACATAAATTTGATATAAAGATTAAACATCGATGCCAATACAATGGTGTGTGTATTACTGGGTATTGTATGGATTAGAAATATGAGATGACATGTGGAATAAAATATGGGGTTTAGTCATGCGCCTTTACAGAAAATGGGGTGTTCTTAAGTTTAAAAAAAAATAATAATAACTATAGACTGCGGTTGAAAGGCATAACAAGTAGAAAGACCAAGGCACTCTGCCCGCATCAAATAACAAGGCAGTCTTCTGAAAACAATTGAGGGAACAGTTGTGAGACATAATACCTACAAAGCGTCACAATTATTCTGGGCAGACAATGTTAAAAGGAGGACACGGGATCAACAAGGAAGGCATCGAAGATACAGGTTATCAGTCATTGTGGTCAAGAGACAGTTGGAAGACACAAGATCTTTAGGAGTCATAGATATAACTAGGAATTCATTGTGCTCAGGAAAACACAACGATGAACACGGCGTTACAGATAAACCTGGGCAGACAATTTGAGCAGGAAGACACGTGATCTATACTGCGTCAAAGCCTTAGATGGACAGACAATGAAGTCAGGATACGTCTGACAATATTTATAACAACGGACACATCTGAAAATCAATTACCGAATCATCCACTTGCTATACTGCACTGAATGATAATGATATGATGACGTCGATATTGATGATGTGCATATCGTAAAAAAAAATTCACAGCAACATCGAAGATGTCAACTTGATGCAAATCTACCATGACATGTCACAGACGATAGAATACGATCACAGGCAAAGATTATAATCCCGGCGCATGTAGCTACGCAAATTACCGGGCAAAACTGACACAGGTAAACAACGGGAAAATAAGCCCCAGATAATTGGTTAGACATAAGATGATTGCATTGGGTTGCGTCTCCTTGTAGAGTGGGTTAGACTTTTTACTGGCTGCCTTAGTGTTCCTGTAGTACAGGTTCTCAGAAGCTTGTGATAATTATGTCGGGCCTAGAATAATATCAGGTGTCTTCAAAAAGAAAGTGTCAGACAAGGCACACGAGCGACTACAGCTGTCTTGAAGATGTGGCAATACCATAGCACAGATGTCCAGGGATTGGTTCTACTCCAGAGTTTTCAAGGTCTATTTAAGAGGGACACGAGGGTGTATTTGTGTGAGTGTGTGTGTGAGAGTGTGTGTGTGTGCGCGTATGCATAACAGAGAGAGAGAGAGAGAGAGAGAGAGAGAGAGAGAGAGAGAGAGAGAGAGAGAGAGAGAGAGAGAGAGATACAGGCACATGTGTCATAATGTTTAGGTCAGCACTGAGTTTCAGATTCAGTATTCTGTCGAAGCATAAATTCAACCGTACTCGTGTGTTTAGTGGCTAGTAGAAATGAACCAGAGGAGGAAATAGGTATTCCAGTGAGCATGCCACATAACCTCATAACGCAGAGACCTCGTATATGCGAATGTGTAAAAGTGCACATCCCTAGGGGCTATCTCACTGGGCCGTTCATAACAGCCACGAAGTTCATGTAACGTGTTTTTTGGTAAACCCTTACTCCCGAACCGTTCCATCTCAGTGCACTCTATGTACCCCGAGTGCTGTCCCGCACTGCTGTCCCGCACCCCGGTCCCGCCTGCACTCTACCATTTCTATCGATTGTCTTGTTTATGTCCGGGTGTACTGTGTGACACACTAAATCTATACTTTCATTGAGACTCCTGGGCGCTGTTACTTACCTATTACCTCGTACAATATGCGCGTGCCAATAACAAAGAGTTATGTTATAATTTAAAGAGTTAATTTAGTGGCACGACACAGACGAATCGGTGTTTACAGATTTCTGAAGTGGGTACATGTCGAGCTGGCCCAACAATCGGTGACGTTTTACAGGGATACACAGCGACAACATTTCTGGGCGCATGTCGTGGTGGTACAGTAGTCGGTGACGAGCGCGCGCACACACACACACGCATATAGACAGACACACGTACATACAAAGTGTAATCTGGAATTCCACTCACAGTCTCTAGTCTGCACGTGTATTCGCGCTGCCGATACCCCCCCCCCCCCCTCACCCATACTTGATAGATAATGTAGCGCTAGGATGCCACACCCGGTCCCGCCTGCACGCATATACGGATTAGCGACAGATTTCAGTGTTCTGTGTCAATGGCTTCAGTTGTCTGACAGCTAAGCCCAGCTTAACCGCTTCTATCACTGGAAATTGCCACACTTCCCAAGACTATTCTAAGTATTGCTTTAAAATGTTTTGTTTCACACGGCTGTTGGTGCTGAACATAGCTATATTACAACTGTTGCTAATTAAACAAACTACATTCACTATCAGTTACCTTTCCGACAGGCGTGGGTGGGCGATTATGCTTCTCCATACCTCGTGATCTCTAAAGGATGTATGAATGTGTGCACTGACATCTCCCGGTGCCATGATGACAAGCTATATGGTTTTCTTCCTCTATCCTTCAGTCCGAAAATCACTCCAGGTTTGGCAGTTTGTATCAGTGTTTCTCTCTTCTCAACAACTGGCCAGATATTGACGACTGCCTCTGTCTGATGCTTATGGCAAGTGTTCATCCTTCTTAGCCTGTTTCAAAACATTGAGCTTGCTCATTTTGGCTAAGGCAGTGAATCTTGCAATGTAAATTATCAAATTAAGGACTTTGAAGCAACAGATATGTAGTTCTTGAGACGAATGTTGCGAATTCCTTGGACTGCCAGAGTAACAAACAAAGACTGCCGGAAAGAGGGAAATGAAACTAGAACATTATACTCAACAATAAGAATGAGACAAACAACTTTCTTTGGTCATGTAGATAAAGGGGAAGAGAGGCTGGGGTAGACCAAGAGAAATTATGTTTGATGGACTAAGAGGGTGGCATGGGGGAATATCATCAGCAGGGTTGATCTAGAGCAAGAAAGACCCAGATCTGTGGAGTGACATGAACGTCTAGGTCGGCTGGCAGGGCACTTGACGATGATAATATGTTCAGCATTCTTCAGTATAACCACACCTCAGTGACCTCAATCGATTCTTTAACTTGTCCATGATTCACATCCATATGTTAAAACTGGTTCTATGTAACATTTAAGTTGCCCTGTCGTACCCCCAGTGCCAAGGATTTATGTCTAGGATATTTGTATCACTTTATAAGACGCAATATTTGCTTGTGCTGTTTCGTTCTTTGACCGTGATGTATCTTCCTTTCTATGTGCCCTTGTTTCTAGACACTCGAATTGGTGTACTTGCTGCAAATTGATACGGTTGACATTAAATGCGAATTTTTTATTGTATAAATATATTTCTTTGATAAATATAAGCGTAATGATACTAAGAGACATTATATATTAGAAAAGGATGCTTTTTAAGCTCTAAACAAGCGTCGATACTCAGAGTTATCACGTTACATACTTATTTAATACAAGCAAATATCAGGGGATTGCCGATACTTTTTGCAGAAGGTGGCGATGCACTACATGAGATGAAAAAAAAAATACAAACAGTGGTGAGCTAGGTCTTACTTATGTCGGCCTAGTATTCCAGCTGAGACCCAGTTGTTCACTTTCTACAATCACCGTATCTTTCATTTTCTGCAGTTCCTTCTGAGCTTTATATCTCTGCCTTTCTCTTGCTGTTTTATCCACATCAATTTGCTAGTTTTCACAACGTTTTCAAGTTTCTATATCTCCCTATAACGTGCCCAAAAATTCTTGACTGTTTACGTCTAATTTCATTAATATATTTAGGCCTTGATTTGTTTCTTATAGGACTTTATCAATTGTTTTAACTGTACATTGAACATACACTGATCATCATCCAGTGCCTTGACGGCTGGCGTGAGTGATCATGCTTCTCCAAAAATTGCGATCTCCGGCGGCATGGATCAATTCGTATGTTGACTCCTTTCCGTGCCATGACACAAAACTGTCAAGAATGTTCTCACATGCAATGATATCTGCAGAAAATATGCCAGAGGTCGCGCTTAGTTTATATAATATAGATTATAGATAACTGACGTTATGCTAATGACACCGTCATGATATCAGAAAGTCAGAAGGAACTACCAAATAAATGATCGATACACTTTTTTCTAAAAAGTGAGAAAAAATGCTTAAATGACCTTGAATAATACGACGGTAGAAGTCACGGTGATATCAGAGAAATATGCAAAACATGCACTTACAGAAAAGGATGTTATGTTGGGACAGGTGCAGAAATACAAATATATGATTACATGATTAATATCCGGCGGACGATTTATCACATAGATATAGAGCCGAACAGGACAAGCAAAAACAGCGTTTCACTAACCCCTAAGTCGAAGACGCTGAGTGTTTTGATAAACAAACTAACCATGAGTTAGTTGAACACACAATATAACATTTATTACTGAAACAACCGCTACCACAATTGACAGGCAAACACACTTTGTTCAAGATCAATACTGAGTTGCGGTCTCTTTCTGTCTCGCTTGGATGCTATTTTACATAAAGAACATTCAGGAATGGACTGGGCTCGTAGGAAATGTGTCTGTGACGGAGGGAGACATAGTTGACAAAAATATCTAGCTTAGCTTATATAACATTTTACAATGCACAACTATTGATAGTAATATATGGTATAGATAATATAAACAATGACACAAACATTGACGGTAACATCACTTACAGATTATATAAACACAACCATTGACAGCAACAACTGGTATAGATTATACAAACACAAACATTGACGGTAACATCTGGTACACATTATATAAACACAAACACTGACGTTAAGTGCCACCATAGATCATATAAATGATACCTCAAACACTGACGGCAATATCTAGTATAGATTATACACGCACTGCTATTGACGGGAACAACTGGTATAGATTATATAAACACAAGCGTTGACGGTGAGTTCTACAACAGATTATATAAACAAAGACACACATTGACGGTAACATCTGGTATAGATTATATAAACACAAACATTGACGGTTACTTTCAGTATAGAATAATTCACAGTATACATGGACACAAACATTGACGGAAACATGCATCATACGTTATGTGCAGAAAACTGTGTGGATAGAAATGAAGACATCTTGCCATGAAGAAGCCAGATCACTGTGGTAATCGAATTGACACAGAATGAGTTCGGGTTGCACACAGAACAGAAACAATGCACACTGTTGTGGAGACAGCAAACTAACGGGTATGCCTATATGGAGTTTGCACGGCAAGCTTGTGACCCCAGTGATAACATACGGGTATATCTATTTAACCGCAGGTGCACAAGAATACCACAATGGCGGATGAATATCACCATGAATACTAGAACTCGGCTGTCACGACCGGACAGTGCCGTGCGGGGTAGAGTCTGGAAATAATTCCGCAGGCACGATCGCGATTGATCTAACAACCAAAGAGAAACAAGTCGATTACAATCTCACGTCACGAAGCTAATGTCTTTTAACTGCACATTCATAATATTAAATGGGTAGAGAAAGAGAACAGATTGTAAAAAGACTCATCAAATCGCCACGGAGACAGTGGTCGTGAGGCAGTGATTTTAATCCTTCGTGCTTGTGCGTTGCGTCACTGCATAGTTATGAGTGTGTTGTTGACTACATAACATTTGTGGCTGTATATGAGTGTGTGCGTGTGTTTGTGTGTGCGCATATGTGTGTATGTGTGTGTATGTGTGTGTGTGTGTGTGTGTGTGTGTGCGTGTGTAAAATGTGGGTGATGGGTGGAAGGGTTAGGGTGGGAGAGAAATGGATCAGAATCTTAGAGGACGAGCCAACTGTTTGGAGTGCGGACGAACAGGCAGGCTTATAGACTGACTGACATACAGACAGGTAAGCAGACAGACATAAAGCAGACAAACACACATGCAGGTAGGGGTTAGGGAGACAGACAAAAATTCCAAAATCTAAACTGAACAAGAATTCGCTCTGTCTTGATTTTCATTTTACCCCAGTTTTGCGACAGTGTTTTTCAGATTCTAGTTCAATTCTCTAAGTGTCAAGTAGTGTATTATATGTGACTGACTCCCATACCAAATATTCACATATTACACTGTCTTCCTTGTTAACCATGGTCAAAGCGTAACTAAAAATCAGTCTTTTGCAGTGACCACTTCCGTATTTGTTTTGTATGTTTTACACAAGGTGAATAGTGTACACATCCGTTCGTGCCCTGTACAAGGTGTGTATTTTACACTTCCGTGAAATTAACGCACTCTTGAATCCTTATTGCCGTTATCTCCTCTAGGGCCTATGCAGTGAAAACGCCGCTAAGAAAGAGTTTAAACTTGATTAACAGCTTGTTGTGTGTCCTTTACAGGATATTGCAATCAACCGCAACATTTATTGATTCTATAATTGTTGGGCAATTTTACGTTTAGCAGTTTGCCAACGCGTTCTTAACGGCCGAGACCTCATACCATCAACATCTACGCAAAGTGACCCACTTCCAGGTGGCGCGCGGTTGATTACGAACCCTGGACACGGTATGACAGGAAATGTAACACATCGTGTCATTAAAGCCTAAGCCACAGGCGCCGACAAGAAACACAGTTATGTCCCGAGTGTTTGCTTTGTCATTACCAGTTACACAGTGTGTCGTTTGGCGAAACACAAATATAACGGTGAAGTCGTCGACTACGAGTATGTGATGTACATGAACAACTCGGAAAGTCAAAGCCACGATAGAATCAGGACTTAATGACAATTCCAATCGTTTGACATTGAAAAGCTTGTGCACTTGCTAACAGACGATACTTGCTTTCATCAAATACAGTCGCATATCACATGAGACATATGCGTCCGTGTCCTTTCCTGAAAAGACGATGGTTGACGTGTGAAAGTTACACCAGAAGCTGCGATACCTTATACCTGACCATTGCAATGACCGGCTGTATTTGCATTTTTTTATCCATACTCTCCTAACAAAATTCCAATGTTTCGGTATGTTTCTACAAGCAACACTTGCTGTCGGGGTGTACTATGCGTCGAGCAGTCAAGCCATCAGTTAGTTAGTTAGACGACAGATCATCTTCATTGCACATCGAACCATTCAGTCCATAAGTGCTCGGATCCCCTCCTCAGCAAATCCCGCAGCGTGTAGCGGCTAACGACGCCAGTTCTGTGTTGGTTTATCAATCTTCTTTGGCTTCCTGCGTAGTGTTCTTGTTTGGCCACCCCTCTTTTAATTTGCTGTTTTCGCAGTCTGGCCATGGTTGTAGATTCACAGTCATCACTTGGTTCATGCAAGAGTCTTACTTCTCGTAGAGCATTCAGAATGTCAGCCTGGTCCATGGCGCGTCCGCCCTCCACAGTAGCCTCACCTGCGAGCTTGTCAGCCCGCTCATTTCCTTGGACTCCCGCATGCCCTGGCACGAAGATGAAACTAATCTTTGTCATCCGAGACCACTCCAGAGGCAGCAACCATTCTCTTCGGTTCGACCCCTCTTCTATCCCCTTGATCATGTTCATTGAGGCGCTAAGGAAACATGCCCTAGTGAATGTCTGTGTCTCGAGCCATGTTATTGCTTTACTTACTGCCATGACTTCCATGGTCAGGCTACTTGTGGTTTCAGTGAAAGCACCAGAGTCCTCCTTCACAATTCTCCCTCCGGCCCGAGCTGTAAAGGCCCATGAGCTTCTCACATGTCGGGCGACCGACCCATCTGTGTCGATGACCGCATCACCGTCTAGCGAATTCTCGAAAATCAACGCTTGTACTTCAGCCTCCACAGCAGCCGGATTTTCTTGTCTGCATTTTCTATCTAGTTGGATGCAAACTGAAAAGGATGTGCAGAAATCTGTTGGCACTTGCACCCACTCCTCGCCAGGTTCTAAGTTCTCAAGTGAACACACCTGTTGAAGAATGTATTCGGCTTGACCCATCCACGACCGTCCTCTTTTTAACCTGCTGCCCTTCACCTTCATAATTTCACTATGCAGAGGATGTTGTGTGTTTGTGTTAACTCTGAGGTAGGCGCGTGCCCTGCAAACTTGTATTCTCTCTTCAATGGTTGGAAAATCAAGAAGATAGCGCATCGCCCTGCATGCTGTATCTCTTGTATATCCAAGAATAATGCGCATAGCTTCATTCTGTATCCTTTCCATCCTTTCTATCTGCTTACGGCTGAGAGTCAGGATTGCCATTGCATACTCCAAAACAGACATGACCAGCCCCTCGTACAGAAGACATAGATGGCGCTGCTCACAGTTTGCTGCCGCCATCATCCGCATCGCAGCCAAACCCCGCTTGGCCTTTGTTATCACCTGGTCTATGTGCTCATTATAAGCAAGGCTTCGATCAAACCGTATTCAAGTCATCAGTGTTTGACTGCATTCTTCTCGTTCGGCGATGGTTTTCACTCTTAGGCTCCATTGTTGATGACTCTGCAGGTTGCATTGTAATTATAGCAGCCTGAACAAAGTAGGCCTTCTCGGAGACCAAGATCTGCTATTGCTGAAATCATATATCTGCCCAGATGCCTGGTTACTCCTTTCAGAAAAAAAAAAAAAAAAAACAATACTCATTTACTATTACTATAGAAGGGCCGAATGTAAGACGGGCCTGCGCGCCCAATTTGTGACCCTAATAAAGTTGATTTGATTTGATTTGATTTGATTTGATTTACTAACGTCATGAAAATATGACAACAGGAAAGCTGGAAGGCGCAGAGAGAAGACAACATTGACAGCTTGGGCTAGTGGTACATGCCTATCAAAGACGACGTGCAGGCAATGCGAGAGGCAGGTGTGTGGACAAACATGTGGTCACATCCGCATGCAATAGACTGTCATTGAGGAGTTGTGAAACAATTTCAATATTCAATAAGGCTGGATGAACTGGCTATCTCATTGTGTGTGTGTGTATATATATATAAACGGGCGTGTATCTCACACATAGATATAAACGAAGATAACAACGATGACATAGGCAGAAATAAAGTCATCAACAATAAGATAGACAGAAACGACAAACAGAGCAATTGATGAATATACTCTGAGAACAAACTGTATATTCAGAATCAATAAAGAACAGGTGTCAGATTGTTTTGTCAGCTGTGATTTATTGGAAATAACTCACACCTGTTGTATATAATTTACATCTTGCCATGTTCTCAGTACAGCAATGTCGAGTAATGGCGCTGGGCGTGCATCGTTTTGCGCTCAACTATACACTTCAAAGGCACTCTTTCTTGCCACTTCTTGCGCATTCCATATCAAGTGATTCATCTTTATTTGCATAATTAAATATAATTCTGGTGGGCCTGTAGCTCTTCTGGTAGAATGCTAGCTTCACGTATGAGAGTCATAAGGTTCGACTCCCAGCATCACCACTCTTAATCATGTGTGTTGGTGCATCAGCTAGGACCTTACACATGATCGCAGTCAGACAAGATTTCGATGTCAGCTCTCATCGTTCGCTACAAGAGGGACATTTTATCCGATGGATCTAATGGGTCAGATTTTCACAATAGGTTCTTGGTACGGAAATTTTTGTTGCTCACTCGGCATCAGATTGGTGATGTTGTCATATCTCGCCAACCGCAGTTATTTCCCACATTATTTTCAGGTACCAATTTTAGACATTGTCGACCTGAAAACTTCTCTCTCTCTCTCTCTCTCTCTCTCTCTCTCTCTCTCTCTCTCTCTCTCTCTCTCTCTCTCTCTCTCTCTTATTGTGCAGAAAATTGTCTGAGCAAAGCCCTGGACCTGGGCATCAACGAGGAGGACTTTGAGGAGAATGTGGACGAGTTGGTGGAGTACTACAGGAAGGCGTTATTATCAGAGAAGCTAGTAGGATAAAGGTAAATGATTATCTGAAGTCATTAAAACCGCTGGGGTAAATTGAGATATGTCTATTATGTTAGATGTAACTTCCTAGAGAATATCCAGGCAGGCATATTATTCCGGGTTGACCTAAGAGTTCGAGTCACTGGAAGAAACTCCCGTACCTAGGGGAATTCGAACACTTGACCGCCCCGCCGACATGCTAGCGTGCCAGCGACTTCACTATGGTGGTTCCCCTTGCGATTGTAATACATCTTGATAATTACCACGCAGAGATAAGTACCTGGATGGGTTGGCCACGTGACACAATCCAGACAACAACACAGGACTAATCCAAGGATCTGGTGAATGTGTCAGGTGAATTATGACCGGCTTCGCTTAACGGCATGACACATGATGATGATGATGATGATGATGATGATGATGATGATCATGATGATGATGATCATGAGAGATACTGAAGCTGAGAATAGCTTGGAGAGATAGGAGGCGATAGAGTGAGGCGGACAAGGAGGAAGATACATCAGAAATTTTCTTGCAGGTATAAGCTGTACGAAAGCTTGAAAGATTCATCGTCAGTATGTGCCCTACGCATAATAATTGTCGGGTTCGCCCTCTCGGTTATCACGAAAGTCTGGGATCAGATTTATATTCTTGTAAGTTCCTGAGGTCCGTCTCGCTGTCCTTAACCCGTCTGCCCAACACAGGTATGTTTGGCCAGTGCACGACTGCTCACAGTTCTTGAGACCCGTGTGGAGTGATATGGTTCGGTGACCACGGGCTTTAGCCTGCTTGTTTGTTGAGAGAGTTTCCGGCTTAGGTCAGGATGGCAGGACGTGTTTTCTTCTAGCTTGATTTAAGTCGGTTGATCGGCGGCTTGACAATCCGCGATCATAAAACTCGCCGTTGTTACAGAATGAGATTTCTGGCTCTAAATGTTAGCGCTACGCACAAACATGGAGAGTCACGACTTCTGCCCTATGCGCCGCCTTAGGCCCAAGAGGAAAGACTAGACTAGATCGCCTATGCCATTAGGTCAAACCGTTATGGTATTTTTATCCCTGTCTTCCAATTTATTTTTTCACAATCAAGTTCGGCACATGTCATTAAGTTATCATATCTGCGTGTCCTCATAATATGCCCCGGACATTCTGGACTGTCTACGTATAATTTACCTTGTCAGTGAATACATTTTATCTGTTTATCGAAACACTGCCTCATTTCTGTTATATCCATACATAGCTTTCTTCGTATCTTCCTCAGAAACCATTTTGTATGTTTTCATTGAATTTCGGGGTCATCATCATTGCGTGATTTGACGATGAGAGTTGGCGTTCATAGTTAGCAATCTGAAGCAATCGCCAGTCTAGGGTCAGGCCTGGATTATGTCATGGAACAAAACCCTGGTATGCCATGTAGCACTTTGTCCTGCTCTTTCTGTTTTCCAATCTATTTACCAGTTGTTGCTAAAGTTTGAAGTTTATTTCTTGTAATATAATGATTTCTCTAATCAATTTACGTTTTCTACTGCTTCTTCAAAAACTGTTTCGTTTGTGTCTCTGTCCATCCATGGTGTGCCTTGCAATTTCCTGAGATAACACAGGACAGATGTAACTCGATGTTTCCCAGCTTTGTTTATTGTCACTGCGTCACATGCAAACACCAGTACGAGCTCTACACATAACTCTAACACACGTTGTCTCATTGCTTTTCCATCTCGCGAAAGGCTACTTTTGTCATGACGACATTTGCTCCGTTTTCCACAAGGCATCTTGAGTCAGATGTGATGACTACCCAAGACAAGCACTCAAACACCGAGTAACACATTTTCCTATTTACTTGAAAGTTACATTGTTTCACGGTTGTTGTAATTCATTTTTCATAGAAGTGGCCATAAGCTGTTGTCATGTGCTTATGATTGTTTTAACATACTGATTGCAACTCTTTTGCTCACTGCATAACAGATTTACCCCTTCTTCTGCCTCTGTATGTGGGTGGGTGAGTGTGTGTAGGTTAGGAGATGGTGGGGGATATTTGTGTGTGTGAGCTCGGGATCTGTGAGTGGACTGGGGGAGATGAGAGATTATGTGGGTGGGTGCGGAATTTGTGTGTGGGTAGGTGCGGGATATGTGAGTTGGCAGGGAGATGTGTGTGCGTGGGGGATGTGTGGTTGAGGGATGTGTGTTAGCTGGGTGGTTGGAGGTGTGTGGGTGGAGGAGGATATGTGGGTGGGTGATTGTTGGTGGGTAATGGGACGGGTGGAGGATATGTGAGTGGGTGGGGAGATGTGTGGGGGTGGAGGATGTGTGGGTGGAGGATGTGTGGGTTGGGGAATGAATGTGTGCTTGGGTTGTGGGTGGATGGGATGTGTGGGTGGATGGGATGTGTGGGTGGATGGAATGTGTGTGTTGGTGAGGAGATGTGTAGGTGTGGGGATGTAGTGGATGGGTGGGGGAATTATGTGTGCTATGGGTGTGTGTGTGGTTTGGTGGGGGATGTGTGGGTGAATGGGGGATGTGTGGGTGGGTGGTGGATGTGTCTCATAACATGTAATATGCATCGTTTATGTTTACAAAATTCATTTGACAATGTTTTTTCCTATGCACTTTGATGAACGAAAGATGAGTGATTGGAAGGGCCGAATGTAAGACGGGCCTGCGTGCCCAATTTGTTACCCTTTGAAAAAAAAAGTCCGTTCGTTCGTTCGTTCGTTCATTCTGTTCGTCTAGTGGAGCATATAGGACCAATTCGTCTATGAAAATTTAAGTCTGGTATCATATGCCCAAATGCGCCTTGATGCGTACACACGGATCTTTAACTGTACCAATCATCCAAGAAATAACTGTCCACTTTGGATATGTTCTACAAACTGTCTCAAATTGACCAACCTTCCTAACAGGACAGTCAGACATGATGTCCAAGAACGATCTCTCCTCTCCTTCTACCTTGATGTAACTTAATGACTTTCAATACTGAAGTGTATATATTAACTGGAAGAGGATCTCGTATGCATTATGCATGATGAACTGTGTGTATGCTTTCATTGTAGAACATTAAATTATGATCTCTTACAGACTGAGGTATCTGTATAGGATGTTAACATTGTATGATTTTTTTAGCACTATCTCATATCTCTCTGCCGGCTTACTGGCCAAGAGGTTAGCGACTTTTCTCCGTAATCTAGTATACTATCGTAAGTAAAGTGACGACGGTGAGAATCAGCAGTGGTTCGAATCGCGTCGGTAACTTACGGGGTATGTGAGCCGGCCGCTCAGAAAGCAATGGCAAACTACTGAGCGTAATCTTGCCGAGAAATCAACAATCAGCTGAAAGATGCTGATGTTGACAGCGATGTCCTGTAAAAGGATATGCAAACACATCTCTTTCTTCTTAGTTTTTTTTTTTCTACGAGCACTATAGTTTAAAAAAAAATTATGTTGGATGGTTAACTTTGCTACAAACTTTAAGGCCTGAAACAAATTGCCCCAGAATACACAAATATCATCGTATGCTAGAACGACGGGATGCTAGAACTTCGAATGGTGCAACGCCGAGATTCTACAACAACGAAATCTACGACAATATCTACAACGACGAAATCTACAATGACAAAATCTACAACGACAAGATTCTAGTACGACGAGATGCTAGAACGACAAGATGCCTAACGACGAGATGCTAGAACGACAAGATGCCTAACGACGAGATGCTAGAACGACGAGATGCTAGAACGACGAGATGCTAGCACGAAGAGGTGCTACAACGACAACGCATCCAATATTTTGTCTATGTCTTTGCTGTTCCTACTGAAGAACGTTTAACACGACCCCCTGCACAAGAACAGCCGTCACTCTGGCTTCCCACTTTCTTTTAATTACCCACTGAACGTTCTGTATGGTGTTGAACCATTGGGGGTCTCTAGAAACACATTTGCTATGTTTGAATGGTTTCTGGCAGCTGTGAACGGAGTCTTTGAACGAGGTTTGATAAAATTGCGTTTTGCAAAAGTGCTTTCTAAGCTGATAACAATAACCCATAAGACAAAATAGCTTGTTTTTATTATTAACCAGATTCAGAATATAGGCTCCGTGGGCAAATAATAAGCCATTTGATGATGCTTGGTTTTAAAGACAAAGCTGTAGGTAACTGTAACTGCCGTATTTCCAGAGTCGTTCCTAGAACAGCAATTTTCTACCTATCTGTCAGGCACTCTTTTATTTTACACATGTTGTTGTTGCGTTCGCTCGATTTCAACTCAAGCGTAGTCCTTACACACAGCTTCTATTAGTGCTGGACTGAATTTTGCGTGTGGATTAGCTTTCCCTATTAACAGTGCCACTCGCCATCAGGCGAATCCACTCCGATTTCAGTGGTGTTTTACGCATGGCAATCAAATTATGTTGCCACCAATATATTTTATCTGCTT